>APFE030685204.1:107795-126237 GCA_000404065.3 Pinus taeda
TGGTTTATTTCCAATTCTGGTTGTAAGCATATTTCGGTATTTTCCATTAATGAAATGAAGCATTATTTCCGTTGCATCTTTGTGTATATGGTTATCTTCGTACTTTATTGCATTCCTGTTTAAATCCGGATCAATGATTTATGCATAGTTGAAAATATAGCCAATATAAACTCATTAAATGCACAATGGTGTAGCCTGGTTATACATAATTTTTGCATTCGACATTTAACAGTTGTGAATCTCCCACTACCATAATACATCCACCATAGACGTGCAAATTTCAAGATAAAATACAAAGATTATTATGAAGTGCGTATAAGGAATGAACATTTTAAATTGTGGGCACAATAAGCAATGCACACTCACAGATCTGGAATTTTAGACAACAATATCAGAGAGGGAAACTATTACCATGATGTGGCAGTGATTTCATCCATGCCAATTTCCTCAAGTATTAAGTGCAAGCTTGCATGGATGCACTTCACCATGAAGCTTGCCTTCAATCCAAACTTCCCTCATATTTCCAATTGCAAGACAGCCACGTATTAACAAAAAATGTCAATACAAGCTAATTAAAAGAACGAATCCATCCCCATAACAACCCACATCATTACATTCACTCTGCCATCAAACACGGTAAGTTTTGTTCATAACAAATCAAAATAGAATTAGATCCACTAGAGAAAAACAATAGAACCAAATAGAATTTTCGTAACAAAATTTCAAGATTCCCTAACCCATGAAAAATTTCAGCTGTATGTTATATCGTCTGAGGAAGCTGAGTCATCCATTGAATCAGATGAAGAGAGAGAAAAATTGAATCTCACTTTTTAGCTCCCTTACAATGTTTAAGCAGACAACATTAAACAACTACTTTAACATTCTAATTCAACCATACATATGCGTTTAGAAAAATAGCCTTTTCTTAAGGGACCTCATGGACTGGTTTTAACATGGACATTGATTTAACCATATCATGTGAACAACGTTGCAGCACAAAACATTCAGTCGACAATAGAGTCCATACATATTAACTTATTTTTGAAATCATTCCTCCCTTTGCAGGGAGAACGGTCCGCCTTTCTTGGTCTACCTACGTCATGAATAGGTGACTAATTCAAATTGTGAGTTACACTTCCCTCCTTGGCATTCACTTTCATAGTGGATCGACCTTCGTTGGATTTACTATCCATGGGGAGCTACGCTCAGTATTTCCCCTTTAAGTTCCTCCATACCAAGGATGCCCAAATATGTCTATTCAGGCCCCTCTCTCTACATCATTTAGTTTCTTGTGAAGAGCCCGTCCTCACTCCAAAACTAACCAAAAACCATGCAATTTATGATTTCTGAAATTGCAACGCAATGTGGGCTGAGAAATGATGGGTAGGTCAACTAAGTTTGAAACATAGGGGAAGTTGTGGATGCCTATATAGAAATAGGAGTCCTTTGGAGCCTTTTCGTTTGCTGGCAATAAATTACTGCAACAAACTCACATGGAGGTCCATCATTTATCTTTGCCTCTTCACCACCATTGACCTTTGAATTCTCTAAAGAATTGTCTCTTTATACTCCAAGTATCATGGAGCTTCAGAGTCCATATTCGCTTGGTCATGATGTGGCTATTAGCTTGGAGTATGTATATCGATATCTATCACTTGATAAGGATAAGTGTCGATTAAGTATAAGAATAAGCATTAAGTGTTATCCAACTGAATGCATCCATAGAAGGTTTCATAGCTAAATCCGGAATGACAACTCACAAAGCCACTACACTCGACCCACCTCTAGATTAGTGGATAAGGAAAATAGAAAAAGCGGCGTTGTGGATCGAAAGGGAAACAACCGTCCTTAAGATAATTTTCCTTGACAAATAGAAGGTGATGTTGTGCTTTAAAGGTGTTGTTATAATTTTCCTTGACAAATAGAAGGTGATGTTGTGCTTTAAAGGTGTTGTTATGCTTTAAATTTACAACAAAACACAGGTTTCCTACAGTTACCATAACCAGGCATGTCACCCTCATCGTTCACCTCCACTTCACTAAAGTCGTAACTCATTCCTCTAACATAATCCTTGTTCATTTGATAAAGAAAATCTAAGTTCTCTTTCATCATCCAATATGGATACAAATTCTCTTTCCCTAGATAATAAAGAATACACCTTGGCTTAAATTACAACCATTGGGATTATCGCCCCCCCTTTACCAGTTTGGTTGTTTCCTACTCTTAGAGTTGTTTACAGTCCGAAGTTCAAATTCCTTCACCCTCTCATTCCAATCTCATTTTGTTGATCCATTATGCATCTTAGGCACCCACTAATCGTTTTAGCATTTGATCTTTGATCCATACGCACACAAACCAATGTTATAATTTCTCAACCCTTCTTTGAATCGTTGATTTACCAGAGCTCAACCAACAATTAAATGTGTTTACACTTTTCGGAGAAAGATTTTATTCGAAAATTGAAAAGAATAATTGAATCTTCTCTAATTTACCATGGGAAGTTTTGGTGGTATTTTCTCGTGATAGTTGATTGTTTGGATGACACATCAACAATATAGGTAAATATTTACACATAGGTGCTTAACATCATGATTATTCTAATGCATTGCACCAATGCACAAGACCTCACCACAAATCTCTTTTCCTTGAATATCAAGTATTAAATGCATTCATACTAATTACCATTGTGACTAATGCTACGAACCACACAAATGGATAATTTGATTTGAGGTATTTAATAACAACTTCACACGCCCTGGTCCATATCAACACACTAGAGCGCTTATGCATCAAGTTGTTATATCAATGCCATAAAGCTTGATAAAATCAGTCATTTGAACCAAGCTATCCCGAACACAACGATTTTCAATTTAATAACCCATCACATACATTCTAATGTACTAGAGACTACATTGACTCACAATCAAGAATTCCTTGGTTGTTATGAAACACAGTTTATAACCCATTCCACATCCTACAGAGGTGAGTGGCCCTTAGGTCGCAATATTTGAACTTAGCACTTTGATACAATTTTTCACATACCCCCTAGGCACCACACCGCTAACTACCTACTATGATTTTCTTGATCCATGATGTGGACCTTTGGGTTCCCTTAATAGACTTATTTATTACAGCAGGAATAAACCCTTTAACATTTCTATGCGTATACATTACAACTCAGAGGAAAGATTAAATCATGGGAATTCAACATGATGATATTATGCATTCAAAATTTGACTACTTTGATGACTTCATACAAGCATTAATGTAATCATTAACATAAATACATTGTAGCTAGCATTGGGATATATCATTGTCATAATCCTGAAGGCATAATCGAAAGAATATTGACATATATCTTATGCAATACGAGCCTCAGTAGATGAATTTCCCTCCTTAATGCATAATGCATAGCATAGATAACCTAACCCTTAGGCTATACAATTTCAAGCGTTGGAACACACACACACATGTATATCTCAGGCATATTTATTCCCCATCTCAAAAACTGAGGTAACACATAAGTTTAAAGATGTAACAACATCTCAATTATTGCATAAAATCCACACATTATGTTCCTTCAATGAATTTAACTTGAATTACATTTATGTGCCATAATTGTCACATGCATTTGTATATAATCATCTCATAAACACCACTAACATAGGAAAATCTACTCATGCATAGTGGTCACATGCAATTCATTCAGTCATCTCATAGCAGGGAAAACTCAAGAAAATTATCTCATATGCTAAATGAATTTACAACATAGAGGGCAAGGAACCAACGTACAAAACATCCCATGCAAACGAGACTATCTGAAAGAATGTCACTTGGAAAACTGAGCACCGCCACCCAACCTAGAACTGGGTTTCTCCAATTCACCCCCAACCCGAGAGTTATTGCCATGGATCTACTACCTCTTGTTGATCTCTTCAATGGGTATTTAATACCTTCTTTCATGATATGGTTTCCTTTAGCGGCATCTCTCTTTTAGGTGGATATTTTTATCCATTTGCCTAGGCTTTTCTTATAAAAGCTTGCCTTTCTCTCTCGCGAGGCTTTTCCTCATAAAATCTCGCCTTTCTCTCCTACAAGGCTTTTATGTTTTTCTTTAACTTAGTATCTTTCTCTAGCTAAGTAACTTAATGGATATTTATCTCCAATTAAGCTTATGTAGAATTGGATCTAGAAGTATTATAATGAAAGAATTATCCATTCCCATTCACCAATGAGATGTTATTTGGCAATACCCTCATCTCTTGATGTCTCGTTTTCCAAGGGTTTTATATTATCTTTATTTATTTAACAATAAAGTAATTAATTTCATTGTTACACCTTGGATCTAGCTTTTATTAACTTATGATAACCGAGTGTTACAAATAATGGAGGGGTGTTACACTAGGTAAGTACCATTATGCTTCGACTTTTTTTTTGAATGACATAGATAAACAATTACTAAATACAGAATAATAGCATGAATGTGAATAAATACCCTGACTGTGAATGCAATGTAACAACCAATATGCTCCATTAAATATGCAATATGCACATTAAATATAGGTTTACAATATGCAGTATGCAACCAATATTCACATTAAATATGTAGTATGTAGTATGAAACTAGTATGCACATTAAATATTTGTTTACATGAAATATAGTGGTCCTATTATAAAGAGAATTAATTCCATTCAGATAAGAATGTACAATAAGTCCAACAAGTTTCAATCAAAATTATATTAACAAAAAAATAAATAAATAGAGTATGTGAAGCGACAAGAGCGACAACTGTAGGTAAGCCTCATAAAAGGCATAAAAATTAAGGGGTTCATCCTCGAAAATGGAATTTAGAAAAAAAAAAGTTGCAGGGAACGTTGGATGACCCCGACTTAGAGCTGTGAGTCTTGGAGGAGACCTCTGCAATCCAATAAATAAAGGATTCAATAAAAAACCTAACGTGTGGAGGACTTAGCTTCAAAACTGTAGGCAGGAAGTAGTGATTATTGCTGGAAATCCTTGTGTGTAAAAGCTCCAATGGAAAACCATATAGAGGATAGATAATGCAGTCGAAAGGGGATGGTTAATTCTAAGCGATACTAACATAATACTAATAATAATTGGAAATATAAATATTATGTAAATAGAAAAAAATAATAAGGGAGAAACTTAAGCAACTTACCATGTGTAGTAGGAAGTAGTCGAGATACTCTAGAGGGAAGAATAGGTGATTTTGGGCATTCAACATAGGGAACAAATTTTTTTGAACTATCATCTTCCCAACTTGTAGTGACATTGTTTCTTGGTAAGGTCGAGAAATCCTATAAAGGAGAAAGGAATTGGAAAATAAGTTGTTCCCTGTAAAAGTCGTGGTCTTTGCGACTATTTCCAATGGGTAAAGGGGGCCACATGGAAACCAAAATCCCTAGTTGGGACATCTACCCAAAAAAAAAAGTCATTAAAAAAAGAAAAAATAAAATGTTATTGAAATGGGGTATATGTTACAAATAGTTAAAAATAATTACAAATTAAGTAGAGGGTTAATAATTAAATAATTTACTTTGGCATTTTTTTAAGAATGTGTGTCTTTTTCGGGTGGTATGTTAAGGTTGTAACTATAATTCTATAATTATAAATTTGAAATTAAATGATTTAAAACTATATTTTTAAAATTATAATTATTAAATTTTAAATTATATTATATTTATTCTTATAATTATAGTGATGAAGTATTATTTAATTCAATATTAGTTTAATAAAGATAACTGTAATTTTATATATAAATTAAATTTATTATTTTTGTTATATATTTTTTAGTTCAAATTTTATATAAATTGTAATTCTTCTTGAAATTAAGTAACTATGGTTCTTTGTTAAAGTATTTTTCTAGTAAATTTATTATTATTATTTTTAATAATTTTATTATTATTTTATTTGATATTTAACTAAAATTATAATTTATTATTTTAATTTGTTTGTAGGCGATATTATTTTAAGTCACGGTGGATGGGCGTGGTTGATTTTTTTTTTTTAAATAAACAGATAGGATTTCATCTAAGTGGAAGATTCTTCTTCTTAGAGACTTATCTATGGCGGTGGATTCACCCACCCACTTCATCTTTCACTTTACACTTTATTTAATCATATTTTATTGTTTAATTAAATTCACCGTGTGCATGGATCAGATGGTGATGGTTCATTTCATTATGGCAACCACCGCCTCTCCTCCAAATGAAGATCTCAGGCCAACTAATGAAGATGAATGGAGTAAAGCCCTGGTTGATGCTGGCATTCATGTAGTCGCTAAAAATTACATAGGGCCCCTCGAGCAGTGCCCTATGTTTTCGAATTTCCATATGCATGAGGAGGACCAATTACCCATGATCGACCTTGCTCACCTTTTGGACGATGCTGAGACCAAGTTGTAGTGGTGGACGCCATTGGCCGAGCATGCAAACAATGGGGTTTCTTTCTGGTAATGATTTTCCAAGTTCTCTATTTCTTTCTTTTTTTCATTTTAACTTGAAGATTGATGGTTCTAGGGCTACAGGTGAAGAATCATGGCATTGTTGAGATTTTCTGTTTTGAGTAAAATAGGCAAAAATCTCAGTAGGTAACAACAATAGAAATTTTGTTGCTAGATTAACTCCAGTTTGTTGGGAGGGAGTTAATGCATCCTAAATTTGAGTTGAGAGGATTTATGAGGCGGTTAGATCCTCTTTTCTATATAACAGGCAACCATTCGGATTGTTTGCTATGAGAATGTGAGAGTTTTGTGAAGATTTAATTATGTAATCTCCTATTTGATTAATAAGATTGCCAATGCCTATGTTGTGTGGACGTAACCCAGATTGGTTGCGTGAACCACGTTAATTCCTGTGTCTTGATGTGCTTGATTTGACTACTGTGTCTTTAGATTTAATTTAGCTGTGCATCTAATCTCCAACAAGTGGTATCAGAGCACGTTGGAGGAGTGGTGCAGCGTAGGAGTGGCAGGTCCAAATCTGTTGGAAGTTGGAACTGTTGCCTGCGCATTCGACCAGGTGGTATTGAACAAGCATGGCACGTCTGCTGGAGGTGGAGCCGGATGTGTTATGCGCTGGGCACTTGCAGTATTGACCTGCTGCGTGGAGACCAGAGCCTGCGTTGGAGGTCGATTTTGATCAGCGCGGATTCAGAATTGAAAATGTGATAAGTTCATTTTTGATTCAATTGGAACTTAATTGAGTGGAGGCAATGGACTGGATTCAGAACTGATTTTTTTTTTTTTTTAATTAATTTATTATTTTATTTTATTTTATTTTATTTATTTATTTATTTTTTTTCTGTGGAAATTTTTTGCGTGGAGGTATTTAGTACTGAAGTTTTTTAACGTGGATTTTTTTTTTTTTTAAATTGTTCACACGTATTACTGCATTGGACCTGCGCTGAGTTAATTGATTGCTGCATGGAGATTGCTGGTCTATTCATTGCATTCCTGGCATGCAGAACTTTTGATGCGTACACTTACATGTTCGTATGTTACCGACCTCTGTTATACTATATATCTCAGTGGTATGTATATCTGGTGAGTGAAGATTTATGTGCTGTGATATATATACCTAGTGCGTATGTGTTTTATTTAATAAGTCAGAGGGTGTGATTGCCAACGTCTCTTGGGCGCACGGGATTGGCGTAACTCCAAGGTTCATTTCCCACGGAATAATGCACCACTTTGTTTTATGTATGCGGTGTCAAAAGTACTCAACGTTTGTGCTTTGAAAATCAACATTTGTATACTCAATTTTTTGCAACTTGGTGGTAGTATATAGTTGCATGAAACTTGTTTCTTTAAGTAGATTTCTCTCTTACTTTATTTTGACTAAACATTTTTGGTTGAGAATTCATGAATACAAAGGCAGTGTCAGATAAGGCATAGGCAGTTTGTTTTTTAAATTGCCGGTATCTAAAAGTTGGTTTTTTTTTTTGGAGATTATTGGGTTTTTTTTTTGTTGATACAAAATGGCGAAAACTCAGAGTGCCCGGTTTGAAATTGAGAAGTTTAATGGCAAAAATAATTTCAAAATCTGGAAGGTGAAAATGCATGACTTGCTTGTCCAACAAGGCGTGGTAAAGGCATTAATGGGTAAATCCAAACAACCTTACAACATCACAGGCAATGAGTGGGACGAGATGGATGAAAGAGCAGTAAGTGCTATTCGATTATGCCTGGCGGACGATGTCCTATTTAATATCGTGTTGGAGGTAACAGCTACTGGTTTGTGGACGAAACTAGAGAAACTGTACATGACCAAATCCTTAACCAATAGGATTCTCCTGAAGTGACAGTTGTACAGTTTGCGAATGAAGGAAGGTACATCGATTGCTGATCATTAAAATGCTTTTAATATTGTTCTTGTGCAATTACAAAGCATAGAAGTAAAAATTCAATTCGAGGATAAAGCTATTACTTTATTGTGCTTGTTGCCCGAGTCATGGGATCATTTTGTTACTTCTATAAGTCTTAGTTCATCAGAAACTATTGAGTTTGATGATGTAGTTGCATCCTTATTATCGGAAGAAATAAGGAGGAGGTCACATTCCGAAACCTATACATCAGAAGCTATGATGGTTAGAGGTTGTTCGAAAGAAAGACGCCCCAGGAAGGTGAGCGACTCACGTTCAAAGTCGAAAGGGAAGAAGAGTAAGCTAAAGTGTTGGTTTTGTGGCAAATAAGGGCATTTAAAGAAGGACTGCTGGAAGCGACAACAGGAAACTTCAAAAGTAGATTCTTCGACAGAGAAGAAGGAGGCAAATACGACAGATACAGGTTTGGCATCTGGTTCAGGTATGAGTGATGAAGTATTATCAGTTAATGTGTCAAATCACGATCAACATTGGTTGTTAGATTCCAGTGCATCTAACCACATGTGTATCCATAAAGAATGGTTTAAGACATATAAATCAATTAATGATGGAGTTGTGTACATGGGTAATGATGTAACATGTAATATTGTGGGGATTGGGGGCATACAACTACAAATGTTTAATGGGACAACTAGAATATTAACTGATGTGAGGCATGTACCAATTTAAGGAAAAATTTGATTTCATTAGGAGCACTTGATTCAAATGGATATAAAACTGTAATTCAAGGTTGAGTAATGAAAATTTACAAAGGTCTTTTACTAGTTATGAAAGCTAAGAAGGTAGGAAATATATTTCAGTTAGAAGGAGGTACAGGATGAGATTGTGTGTCTACGGTGTCTGAACATGACAGTAGTTCCATTCACTTATGGCATCAAAGATTGGGGCATATGAGTGAAAGAGGGTTGAAAATTTTGGTTGATCGCAAGTTACTTCCAAATCTAAAGTCTAGAAAGTTAGATTTCTGTAAGCATTGTCTGTTTGGAAAACAAAGTAAGCAAAAGTTTAAAACAGGCAAACATACTAGTAAAGGAATTCTTGATTATATCCATTCAGATGTTTGGGGTCTAGCCCCTACAACCTCATATGGTGGTTCTTTATATTTTGTATCATTTATTGATGACTTTTCTAGGAAAGTGTGGGTCTACATGTTGAAAAGGAAGTCTGATGTGTTTTCAGTTTTCAAGTAGTTTAGAGCATTGGTAGAAAACAACACTGGTAGAACAATAAAATGTTTAAGAACTGAAAATGGTGGTGAGTTTACTTCCAAGGAGTTTGACAGCTATTGCAAGCATGCAGGGATCGAGAGACATAAGACCACGGTTTATACTCCTCAGCAGAATGAAGTTGTTGAATGCATGAATAGGAATCTTCTAGAGAGAGCAAGGAGTATGCTGAGTAATGCTGGGTTGCAAAAGGAGTTGTGGACGGAAGCGGTGGCAATAACTTGTTATGTGATAAACCGATCTCCATCGACGGCGATAGACTGCAAGATTCTGCAAGAGGTATGGAAAGGACACCCTTGTGACTATTCTAAACTCAGACTGTTTGGTTGTGATGCATATGCTCTAGTGCCTAAACATCAGCGAACTAAATTAGATCCAAAGTCTAAAAGGTATATCTTTGTTGGGTATGGTGTTGGAACAAAGGGATATAGATTGGGGGATCCTACTACCCGCAAAATCATCATCAACAGAGATGTAAAGTTTAATGAATCCTCTCTTGTACAGTTAGATGTAGATAGTCGATTGAAACAGGATGATGTATCTGATTTTCAGCACATTCAGTTTGATAGCATTTCTAATGATAGTCATGATGACCATAGTTCAGATACTAGTCATGAACAGGTTTCAAAATAAGAACTGAACAGGGTTCGGGTATAGATCATGAACAGGTCTCAGATACTGATCATCAAGAAGTTCCTACAGATGGTAGTCAGCCAATCGAGGAAGCACCAGAAACATCCTTAAGGAGGTCGACAAGAATCAAACGGCCACCGAGAAGGTATGATGATTATGTTACATCAGTTGCATTTACTGCTAATGACGATGAACCTCTGTGCTATCAGGAAGCAATAGAAGGTTTGAAAAGTGACAAGTGGAAAGCAGCCATGAAGGACGAAATGATGGCCTTGAGGAAGAACGGCACATGGGATCTGGTGGAGCTTCTGAAAGGCAGGAAAACTGTGGGGTGTAAATGGGTCTTCAAGCTGAAACGAGGTGTGAATGATACGGAAGATAGGTACAAATCGTGACTGGTTGCAAAAGGGTTTTCTCAGAAAGCCGGTATTGACTTTCATGAGATTTTTTCGCTAGTGGTTAAAATTGTTTCAATTAGAATTGTGTTAGCGTTAGTGGCTTTGTTTGATTTGGAGTTGCAGCAGTTAGATGTTAAGACTGCATTTCTACATGGTGATTTAGATGAGGAAATATATATGGAACAACCGGAAGGGTTTGTTCAGCATCCCAATGAGTAGTTTGTCTGCAGGCTCAAAAAGTCATTATATGGCCTGAAGCAGTCGCCTCGGCAGTGGTATAAGAAGTTTGATTCTTTCTTGTTGAGTCAGAAATATGCTAGAAGTGAATATGATCATTGTGTTTATTTCAAACAGTTGAATAATGGCATATTCATTATCTTGGTATTGTATGTTGACGATATGCTTTTAGCAAGCAAAAGCATAGAAGAAATCAACAGGTTGAAGGCTCAGATGGCAAGGACATTTGATATGAAAGATCTAGGAGCAGCAAGACAGATTTTGGGCATGGAGATTTTCAGAGACAGGAGAAATGGTAAGCTATGGCTATCACAACAAAAGTATATTGAGAAAATACTTTTGAGGTTTGGTATGAATAATGTGAAGCCTGTTTCAGTCCCTTTAGCTTCCCATTTTAAGCTTTCTTCGAGTTTATGTCCTAATACAGATGAAGAAAAGGATTATATGTCTCGAATTCCATATGCCAATGTAGTAGGGTGTTTAATGTATGCGATGGTTTGTACTCGACCAGATATTTCACATGCAGTTGGGGTTGTCAGCAGGTACATGGCAAATCCGGGTAAAGAACACTGGTCAGCAGTGAAATGGGTGCTTCGGTATTTGAGAGGAACAAGTAGTTATTGTATCTGTTACAATAAGAGTAGTGAATTTGTTTACGGATATGTTGATTCCGATTTTGCAGGTGATTTGGATAAAAGAAGATCAACTTCAGGGTACGTATTTACTCTTGCAGGTGGAGCTATAATTTGGATGTCAAAGCTACAGAATATTGTTGCTTTATCCACTACTGAAGCAGAATACATTGCTGCTTCTCATGCTTGAAAAGAGGCGGTTTGGTTGAAAGGTTTGCTTGGTGAGTTTGGTAGGTTACAGGACAACATCAGGTTACTTTGTGATAGCCAAAGTGCAATACCTTTGGCTAAGAATCCGGCCTATCATAGTAAATCAAAGCATATTCCAATTAAGTAGCATTTTGTAAGACAGGTTATCACTGAAAGGGGAGTCTCTCTTGAAAAGGTGCATACAAAGGAGAACTGTGCAGACATGTTTATGAAACCAGTTTTGTTGGAGAAGCTACGCTGGTGTTTGGCTTCTCTTGGCTTGTAGAAAAGATAAAATAATAATAACAAGGCATCAGGTTAATTGTTGTCAAGGTGGAGATTGTTGACATTTTCTGTTTGGAATCAAATAGGCAAAAATCTCTGAAGGTGACAACAATAGAATTCAGGTCCTAGATTAACTCCAGTTTGTTGGGAGGGAGTTAATGCCTCCTATATTTGATGTGAGGGAGTTAATGAGGCTGTTAGATTCTCTATGCTATATAACAGGCAACCATTCAGATGGTTTGCTAAGAGGGTGAGATTTTTATGAGGTTTTCATTATGTAATCTCCTGTTTGATTAATAAATTCCTGATGCCTATGTTTGGTGGACGTAGCCCAGATTGGTTGGGTGAACCGCGTTAAAAACTGTGTCATATGTGCTTGATATTCTGTTGTGTGTTTATTTGATTTAGTTATGCATCTGGGTCCAACACCACTTGTATTATTTCTTCATCTCGCTAAGGGGATATGGGATCCCCAACACTTTTGTAGCCCAAGACCACTTTCAAACATTCATGACGACACTTTCGAACCGAAAGAAGCACTGCCAATGTTTCCCATTTATCTCATGGGGAAGTCATCTCTCTTGATGTTGAAGTAGTCAATTCCTAGTAGACTATAACTTGCTCCTTGGGTGAAATTGGTTATATGCCATGATCAATGTCATTTTATTTGTCCTTCATATCCAATTCTCTCCTCGTGATGGAGAAACCTCCATGATTGATCAACTTGCTTTATGCATGATAGATATGATTTCCATTATTCTCACTCCTTTTATAGTTTTTATTGATCCTCCTCCTTGATGACATTCCTCCTTAAGCCATGAATGTTGTTGTTGGAATGTTTAAAACATAATTTCTCATTTAAGTAATCCTAGTTCTCCCACTTGATACCTCTACTCTTGTTGCTCTTGTCAACATTGTCTATTTTGCCGCTAATGGATCCCTTGGGCCTTTTGATCCTTAGGTTGTGCCTATGTCATCTAGTTAGTAAAAGGAATATAATGAAAAGAAGGAAATTTTAGACAGACATAGAAAAATATAATAGAGAGACAATTAATATAGTGAGAACCGAACTTTGATTAATAGATACAATAGAAAAATATTATATAATACAAAATTGGTTAGAACGATGGTTGTTATTTATGAAGATTGAGTGATGGGTGTTACAAACATCACAAAATATGTTACAACTGGTCTAAAGAAGGAAATTTTCACATAAAGAAAGAAATATATAGGTCCAAATCACTAATGCCTAGAAGGTGAAGTGGCAAAAGGTTTCTGGGCCCTCACATGGCTAGTTTTCTCCCTCAGAGCATAATTTTTGCATATAATCTATGTTTGGGACATATATAAGACTATTGGAAAGAACTTTATGAAGATCACTACTTTCAACTAGCGCTGCGGCATTACATGACCACCCTTGCCCCTAAATTTTAAAATAACATTTATTTCTTATGGCTTTAAAATGATTCCAAAAAATTGGGGACTAAAATGCTATAGAAAAATTTGAATGAAGATGGAGAACCATTGATTCTATGGAAGAGATAGGTGGTCACTGATATCCACCTAGATGAATCCTTCCACCTTTTTAGGTAACAATCTCCATTGAGTGAAGTCCCCTCATCAAATGAGAAAATTTTTGTTGAATTTCCACTAGTGAGCCACTTTCCTCAAAGAAGAAATTTCCTTCCTTTGACAACCCAATAGAATTGTTACAGTATTGGTAGGTATACTTTATCTTGCTACCCCTGATATGGTGTACCATATCATATTCAATGAAGCTAGGATATATTTATATTGGGGCAATTTACTCAATGGCCTTTGGGGTGTCCAACAAAGGTGGAAAATATGGTCAAAACAAATCCATGTTAAATACTTGGTGTATTAGAAGGAAAGGGGGAATAATAAATTCAAAATATTTTCCATCCATAACCTTCATGATTTTGCAAGAACTATATGAATGTGGTTTGAGCTTCCTATGGGGGGATGTGGGGCTCTCTTTCTATAAATTCAACAACACCTTATCACCAATCTAATACTTGTCACTATTTCTACTCACTGTTGGCATTCTACAAGATATCATGATCCTCTTGTTGGAGGTGTTGGATTCATCCAACAAATTTGGCTTCTCTATTTTCCTTTACCTATGCATAACAAAGAAACTCCCTGCAAACATTATGCACATATAGATTGAGGTTGATTAACTAATTGTTTTTTCCATTAAAAGAATAAAAATGATTAGAAATCAAGATAAAAATAATAAAGATATGGATAACCAGATCAAAACACTTGTTGGTTCGAAAAGCGTAGGCCAAAATTTTCTCTTTTGTGAATTCCACAGAAAAACTTTGCTTAATTCATTATGAACCTCAAAAGCTTGAAAACTTGACTTAATTCATTATGAATCACAAAAACTTGAATATAAGAAAGGAAAAAATAAAAAACAAACCTATAAGCAATTAAATCAAATATTTACATACTTGTGGCATACAAACACTAAAATATGATAAATAAATTAAAAATAAATTAATTGGAGAACCCAATTTAGCCTTATTAAAAAAAAATACAAGATATTGAAAAACAATATAAGTAAGAAAGAAAAAATCAAATTATTTCAAAAAAAACTCCTCGTTTTTAATATGAATTATATAACCACTCACCAAACCGTTTCTAAAAAGCATTTGCCTTTGGATATGATAAACCTGGGTATAGTAAACAAAAATACATCAAGGAAAATAAGATTTAATCCTTCTTGCCCTTGCCATTGCCATGTTGAAACAAGTCAAACATTCTGAACATTACAATGACAAATTTTTACCCACAAATTTTCTCGTGATCGAACCATCGATTTTCTTCGCCATATTTGTGCTGCAACCTAAATTCGTGGAGTCGAACTCAGTTTATGGTGAATGACATGAGCGTGCCCAACATGCAACTTTTCAAAACGCTAGAAATTGTAGTTGCTCTTCGTTCCTCTTCCATGCTCTTCTTAATTTTTACCGTACAACCAAAATAAAAAAAGAAGCGTGATATGGATTATTGTTATAAGTGAAGCGGAGTCGGGTGAAGCCAAAGGTTTTCCCGCTACCCGAAATTGTTCTATGTACGTGGGCGCTCACAGCTTCTAGTTTTAAGCCAGATATGAATATTAAATTAATAAATTGGTGTGAAAGTTACAGCCATATGTGACAGCCTTCACTTTCCACGGAAAAGCAAAGCAGCAGGTGGAACATGGCGAGAAGCGAGAACCATCCATTCATCCAACGACTAAAAGCAGAGCACGGCTGCCACACGGCCAGAGTCAATGTATTCAAAATCATGTGGACCAAAATCAGAAGTTCTACCTTCCAAGAATTTTATGGTTATTCTCCCATTTCTTATCACTTTGCTTTCAAATATGCAGTGGGAATGCACAGTTCAATTAACGGCGGCGACTGGGCCCGTGAAGTAACGACGTTGCTGGGTTACCTCCTCAATCTGAATGGATTCGGACCATCCAAATTTTAATTAATCTTTCAAAAATTGGAATAGAACTTTCTATATTCCCTCTAAAACGTTGCATCTGAACATTTTGCCTCCCGAATTTTCAGTAAGATCCACGGAAGTTGGTGGGGTTTACAAGCGTGGGAAAACCACCATGACCATACTCATGGTCAGATTCAAACGTTGAAAGTCCACCCTCTATTTTGGGGCACACAGTTATGCTCGAGCTTACTCCTTAACGCGCCCTTGCTTTTGCATCGATATGGATTCGGATTCGAAACAAACAGATCTGTTGCTCTTGGGATCATGGTCTCTCGGAAGCCATCGTCTAGGGGATAAGAGGTCTTGGAAAATATAAAGTTTTGGTTTTTTTTTTTTTTTTTCACTCAATTAAATTTAAAATTTTAATATATCTAAAGTTTTTTTTCTACGTTAAGACTAACCTAAGTACCCACGGAGGATTTGAACCGGTGACCTATCGCAAGGAGTGCCTTAACAAGGCACCCATTCACCATCAATCCAAAGTCCTATGGGCTTTAATATTTAAAGTTAAATGGATGTGTTTTTGAATATATATATTGTGGGTAAAAAAATTGCTTTATATTATCTTAACTTCAAGAACAAAATACATCATCACTATATTGTTTGAATACATCATTGATTCCACATTAGTCAGAGTATCAGGTTTGAGAGTTAACATGAGCCAAAGTGTGAGGTTTGAGAGCTAACAAGATTAAGCATGTGAAGAGGCCAAGACAACCCATGTCTTTGGTTATTTCTAATACAAAAGTTGCACAAAATGAGAATTTACCCGAAATACACATTACTGGGTGAGTAACGCCTTATGGTTTGTGCGACGGGCGCCGGACGAGTCACCATGCACGACGGATGCACAGGTGGATGATGGGCGCGCGTTGCACGATGATGTGACATTACCACGAGCTGAAATGCGACGAAAGTGCAGAACTTTATGACACTTGGGAAAATGCGAGGCACGTTGGGGAGTTTATATCCTAGATGGCGTGGAGATGTTGGGGGCTGGCCGACGTGCTCCAAAGCCATATGAAAGGGGGTGTTAAACGTGGTTATGTGGTCGGTCCAAGAGCCACCACACCCCACTACCACGCATATATGTATGAGTGCGTTGGAAGTTCTTTTGGCATTCAACTCAACGCAAGTCACTTGATCTTCGCATAAGGACAAGAGAGGTGCACAGAAAAGAGAGGAGTGCGCATAGCTCATGCGCATGTCCTATGAAGAGCTGCATACTTGGTGATATTCTTGTTGGACAATCGGAGGTTGGGCAAGGAGTGCCCGGGTGAGCAGTTGGTTGTAGATTTGTGCAAGGCTTGAGGAGGAGGTCTTGGTGTCTCGGGTGAGCACCCTCCTACCGTGCAAGATTGGCACGAATGTTGTAAAGGCAGATTTATGTCTTTGTTGTAAAATTGACTAAGTATTGGCTTGGAGCTTGCCAAGCATTACTTGTGATGATTGTATTATTGGAAAATTGATATAATATAATTGTTGGGCAGACTCACATTACGGGGAGTTGCCCCTCCCCTTTATACTTGTTGCAATTGTTGATGTTCTTGTAATAATTGCTATGGATAATGAATGAGTATGGGCTTCATTATTATAAAGGATAATTGCATATTATACTTGGTTGCGAAACACAAACTAAGTACACGGTTGTGAATTAGGTGTAGTCCATGTGCACAAGTATTGTTAAAAAGAAAGTGTTCAGTGGTGTCGCACCTCGCCTGCATGGTTGAAAGACCACCGTAGGCTTGGGGGCGTGACAGTTGGTATCAGAGCTCGGTTGAGCTGGTTAGAGTGGGTTGCTCGTAACAATGAAGAATCAAGAAGGATGTCTGTCTTTCAGAAAATGGGTTTTGCAACCTTCAAGGAATTTGAAGGGAGTCTACTTGAAGAATCAAGGGAGGTTGAACAAAGGTTTGCAAAATGGGGCATGAACTTGTTCAAAGCAAAGGATGCTCTTCATGCCTTGATCAAGAAAGGGATTTCTGATGGGGATAGGGACGAAGCCTACCGACTTGCAAAGGAAGTGGACTTGTTTGAGGCTAAACTCTAGGAATTGGAGATAAGGCGGGAATTGATTCGAAAGAAGAGGGAATGGCTAACTCTTGAGGAGAAGCATTCCATAGCTTTCACTCATAAGGAGAAAGCTGCCGAATGTGATGATAAGAAAGAGGAAGCTGTGATGATAGTTGAAGATGTTGCAGACATGACCATGATGGAGGATGAACTTGAGGTTGATCAAGTTGGACCAAGATCGTGCAATTTGCAGACATGTGTGGATGAGGGTACTCTCATGGAGGAACCTCATGATCATGATGATGATGTAAGTACATTTGATACATGTGTTTCAATTGAGCATTTGGTAGATGGACCGTGTGCAGGGAAGGGCAAAGCCAGTTTGCCGATGCTAGGGAGCATTTTGCCATGGATGACTATGATGAGACCTTGTATGGAGAAGTAAGGATTGTTGATTGTTGCAAGACTTGTTGGGGTTGTTTGTGACCTTATGGGAGAAGGTACAAAGGCCCGTGACAAGGGTGGAACTTGATGATCGTTGTGGAGGATTGGGTCATGCTTTAGTCACATTGACTAACTGCCCGACATGACTCATGGACAGATTGAAGGGCACAGACACTTGAGTTGCTTGGGTGGACTTCTCTTGGCCGAGACCAAGAGATAGTCTTGGTGGACCTTTGGTGGAGGAGCTATGATGGAGAGACTCATGTGATGATGATATGGTTGGGTGATCGAGTTCACTAGACCGAAGATTGCAGACTTGGATGGGAATGACTGATTGTTGTGATGGGTCTACTTGGTTGGACTACATGGACAACTTAGTCATGGACATCAGGTTGGAGACATGGAGCATGGCAGTCTTATGCAGGGACATTATGTGGGAGCACTTGTAGAGGTGTCACT
>APFE030685212.1:0-14393 GCA_000404065.3 Pinus taeda
AAATAAACTTTTCTCTACATAAAATTCCGTGAACTTTTCTCCACATGAAATAAACCTTTCTCTGCATAAAATTACGTGAACTTTTCTCCACATGAAATAAACTTTTATTTGCATAAAATTCTGTGAACTTTTCTCTGCATAAAATTCCATGAACTTTTTTTTGGACTATAATTTATCATCTGAGATGAATGGGTTGCCATCAAGTACAACATATGTATCATAATGCCAACACTTTCATGTGTCCATAGTCCTATTGATGTATACTATGACATAGTTCAACATTATATTTGATGGTGGCTATGCTTTATCTATTGAGTCACATGGATCCACTATGTATGTCATTGTGGCCATGTTCTTGAATTTCATGTCATAAATCCACAGTGTATGTTCTGGCGGCCATGTTCAGTATTTATTTATGACCAATCATGGGTATGCCCGCCTCGGGTATGTTACCAGCACAGATTAGACTTCAGCACATGAGTTCCTCTAATCCATCTTTGTGATCTTAGCTCCTTCCTCCCTTTTTGAGCTTTGGGTATTATTGTAATGCATTTCGACAATCAGTTTCTCTTTTGACCTCATGCATTATGGGACATCATATTTATCCCATGTTAAAAGGGTGAAATTACATAATTGAGCAATTTCTCATAATCATTTTCCAAAAATATTATAATTAGGAGATAATAATTATTTCATAATTGAGATAATTGAGGAAAAACTCATAACTGTGAAAAAGGGTTCTAGAGTTTTCCATTCCCAAGGATATCAACTTGACCCACTTGTGTATGAGTTGGCTAGGGGTCCATTATTGTAGAATTTAACTAACTTATCAAGCCTCGAGGTGTGTACATAAATTATCCTGGAGAATAGAATGAGCTTATATAATCTCACCAATAGGAAAGGGGGAGAGTATCCAAACTATAGTTCAAGAGCTTTGTTGTATTGGGAGAGGAGACCACACTACAAGCTGAAGGAGAGGATATTATTTTTTGAAGGTATATTGATGTAATTTCATCTATATGGTTAATACAAATATATGTTTCTTCCCCTTATAGCAGCTTTGCAATAATTTATATGTGTGATTTCTAGATGTTTTGAGCTGACGATCTTTTGTGGAAGATTACTTGTCATCTTTTTTCGGTTATGTTTATGTGTAGGTTTTAGATCGAGAGTGTATGAAAGATATCACTTGATTGGAGAGTAAGGAATGTGCATCAGGTCCAAAACCATTCACCAACCTCCAAGGAGGCAAGATACTTGCTCATACTTTATAGCATCAGAAACTGCATTGAAACTGCATGCATGGCCATAATCGGGATCATTATTAGATTGTCTTAGCCATTATAATTTTTTTTCTTCTGGTGATCTCAATCAAGCATGATATCACAGAGGAATATATCCTTGCATAATTAAATGCAACAATGATACTTTCTAAAGTATCAACCCTTGAGGGTACCATGCGAAAGCTCTATGATGAATTTGTCATCATGCATAAAGAAATTGTCTGTGTGCATGGCCTATAAAAACGGAGCAAAGAGTTTGTTCAAACTCTCAAGAACATACATGTTGCTATCGACCATGTACAAGAGTGGATAAGACGGTAAAAAGGTGCCCTGCTTGACTGAGTGAAGAAGATGAAGCGAAAGGAAGAGCTAGAGAAGGAAAAGGTCTGAATGTTGATCCATAACTATGAGCAGCTCGCTCCATTCATTAAAAACATACTGACTTCATATGTGTAGTTGTACAATAGTTTGGATGTCATGGTGACAAATAATAGGATCCCATCAATCGGTTCCCTCACTGATGCTAAACCCGAGAATCAAGGCCGACTAGAGATCGATGAGTACATGAAGCAACTGAGATGAGAGGCCACCATAGAATACTTGGAGCTAAATGCACACAACATGCAAAAGTACATTGATGGTCCTATCAAGGTCAACACCATGTTGCACATGATTTAGAATGAGTTGGATATAGGTTCCAAGACCATATACTCAGATGTCATTGAGGCAAGAGTCCGCTTTCAGAAAGACACCATCAAGTAGTTTGTGGACACCATCATACAGTACCAAGCTTGGCATCAATATGTGACCGAGAAGAACCAGGTGGAGGTTGCCGAGTTAGTTTTTACTCAAACTCCAAAATCATAGTGTTTTATCTTGTTAAGATGTCTCTAGCCTATTTTGTCTTACATGGGTACATGTGGAAATGTAAATTATTTTTAAATACATTGTAAGTGAAATTCCAAGTGTCATTAGTGCAATGTGAAAGGTCATCATGTTATGTAATGAATTACTCTAAGGAAATTGAAGAGTCATGAGGGTAGTAAAAAATTCACAAAGGGGAATGTCAAGGGTCACCCATCCTTTGTTATAAAAAGAACCTCATAACTCATAGAACTAGCTTTTTGGAGCTAAGCTTTTGGCTAGGCTTAGGATTAGAAAAGGCTTGGGAGTATTGTGAAGAGCCTTAACTTCTCCATAGTGTAGAGAGCATATACTTCTTTGAAGGAGTATGTGTTCTTCACTGTAATGTTCCATTATTGGGGTTAGTGGTCGTCAATGGTGTATGTATGGATGGAAATTTCACTTATAATAATAATATTAGAGTCATCATGATTTTCATGCATGTGTTGTTAATCTAATTCGACTATTATGGTTTCATTGGAAATTTATGTTTTTTAACTTACAAATTTACTTATGAACTAATTTGCATGCAATTGTATGAATATTTTTGAATGTGTGTTGTTGGGTTAGCTCATCACTTTCAATTGTGGACTATTATGCATTTTAGCTTGTGATGTCACTCTGAGTGTATGTCCCTTTCAAGTTGCAAACTATTACAGGCTTCTAAGGGGCACATTCCTTTTCCCTTCCGTGTGTTCGAACCTTAATGCATTGTACTCAACTCTTTGCAAGGTCAGATGCTTTCTCTCACCCAAATTTATCATACTTACCTCCGCGTGCTACTATAGTCAAGGCGTTACACTACCACCCACTACTAGGACTCCTACTCCAAATGGTTTTAGGTCTAGTTGAGACTTCATATCGGGGAGATCCCCTGAATGTTGGTGGATCCAACACTGTCAACATTTATGGTTCTAGAAGGAGGGCCAGATGATAAGCTAAGCCCTTGAAGTTTGTTTTGAATTTCTGCACACACTACAACAAAAAAGGTCACTGGTGAGTGTCATAACTATGACGAACATTTAATGTCTATCACCAATGTTGCATACGGTGATGGTCCTTAAAAAAGTGTTGTTGTAAGTGCATATAATGACTATCCTTTAAGGTTTGTCACCAAAACCATTTTCAGTGACACTTTTGGTGAGGGTTGTTAAAGGCCCATCATTAATTCTCTCTTCGGTGACACTTGTAGTGACAATATTTTATTGACCCTCACCAATGCTCTTTTTGGTTACTTTTGGTGACGGTTAAAAAATATTCATCATCATTGATCATTCCAATGAGTTTTTAATGACGCTATGTGAATGTTACTATATTTTTTGTCAAAAGATAATGATTTAATACCATCGTTGTGGAGTTTGTTTCACTACATTTCTAAGGCCATAATGGTTAGATTCAGTCAATTTATTAAGAACTAATTAGTTGGTATCAATTCCCTCAAGTAATGAGAATATATTTTTCCTACTAGTCAACACATGATTCATCTCTATTAGGTTTATTATATAACAAATCCCCTTTAGAGAAAATTCCACTTGTGTGTGTAGGAACTATATTATTTAAAACATAATCAAGATTTGTCAATTCTATTAATGAGAGAGACCTATCACTCCTCAACACTCTTGGCATACCTTAACATGATTTGGAACACACTAACATTCCTTGTGTTAGGTCCCTATACTACCTGTGTAGCCCCTTATTGTTATTAGTGAAACCCCCTTATTGTATTGTTGTACCCATGTAGTTCCCATATTTTTATTATTGTGCCCCATAGAAGCCCACTATTGTTATTTTTATGCCCTTACAATATTATTGTTATGTACGTTTTGATTATATTCTGACCCCTTAGACTCTTATATATAGAAAGGAGGTATTCTCATTTGTATCATCCAAGAATTGTTCACTTGTGAAATGTAAGGGAGGTTTCCTCCCTGGAGAGGCTAATTTTCAAGTTGTTGATCTATCTCTTCCTGTATCTTGTGAGATGGTTGCATAACATTCGGTATCAAAGCTTTAGATTCTAGGGTTTCGCTACTTCAAACAGGTCATCGTGGAATTTTTTCTATAACTATTTTTCTAATATTCTTAAGAAGCTAATATTGAAACTACGTGGAAGAAAAATCTTTATTAACTTTGTGTCGAAATTTCAAATTTTCTCGCTATATTTTCAGATATATGAGTCGAGGAAGTTAGGTTTTTTACAAGCACCAGAATTCCATCTCAAATAGGTGACCTAGAAAAAATCATCATAACGTTTTCTCTGAGAATCAAAATTGAATTGGATGAAAAGTGGTAGAAATAGAAAGAATTGTATTTTTGTTGGGTCGGTAGAAACAATGACACTTGGCTCTCCGTAAAAGTTAGCTCTACTAAACTAATCTATAATTAGGTCATCCTGGGAGATTGGGCATAACTCTTTCTTTAAGAATCCAATATTGATAATACCTATGGGGTTGGAAAGAGGAATCAAATGGCTAATTTCAGACCTTGGAGATCCAAAATTATAGTGATACAATAGATTCAATATTGAGCTCCTACAAAGCAAAAAACAAAGGTGTGTAGTTTTTAAAAATTGCATAATTTTTGTTTGAAAAGTTAGTTTGAAGTGATTCAAAGGGAATAGTGAAGAACAATAATCATTAATTGATGTCTTGATGAAACAAAATGGAAGTGCCTAGTAGGCAACCTGGAATCTCTACCATCACACATGAAGAAGAGGAATAAATGCAACATGACATAGCAAAATTACGACACCAAGTGCAACAAATTTCACTCTCACAAAAAGTAACAAAATATAAGATGGATGGTTTGAATAATGGAATTTAAGCTAAGATAAATGGTTTTATCTATGGAATGGAAGCTAATATCGATGGTATAGAAGAAAAATTGAAAGGAAACATGGAAGATTTGAAGAAAGACAGGGAAGTTTTGAAGGAAGGTTGGACAAAGTTGCTACAAGAAATGATTTCTAATGATGAAAAGGTAGTAGAGGAAACTCATGATGAGAAAAAAAGAAATGTTAATAATGATTTCATAGAATCTAACATTGGATTGAAGACCCACCATATTCCAAATATCGATATGAGGAAGTTTGATGGCAAGGATCCCGTAATATGGATACTATAGATGGAGCAATATCTTGATGTCCATAATGTAAAAACACAGAAAAGGTACATATTGCAACTTTATATTTAGAACCCAATTAGTTTGTATGGTATTGATGGATTTTGTATCATAAACAAATTGTCACTTGGTCAAATTTCATAGAGGAAATGGTAACACATTATGAGGATACAAAGAGAAACACCTTCTTTAGCCAATTGATAAATATCAAACAAAAGGGTTTAATGGTAGAGCACATTAAGGACTTCCAAAAATTGAATATAAGGGTAAATGATATTCCAAAGAAGAATAGGATTGAAGTCTTCATAGGGACTTTAAAGGATAAAATCCAACATGATTTTTGCCTTTGGGGAACCTGATTCATTGGAGAAGGCATTCAAGTTGGCAAAAAAATTGAAAGAAAAATGATGGGAATAAGGAAGCCTACTACTCATAACTATAAATATGTAAGTTTTGTTGCTCCTAGCCTTCCATAACCTACAAGGTTGACACCACAATAATTGGAAGTAAAAAGAGAAAACGGGTTTTGTTACTTTTGTGATAGAAAATACACAAAAGGTCATAAGTGTGTTGAGAATAAATTAATTTACATAGATTGGGAAGAGGAGGAATAAAAGGAACAAGAAACGTCAAAAGAAGAGGATATACACCAAGAACCAACCCCAGATAAAGAAGAAATGAATCTGGATATAGCTTGTAATGAATTTATAGGAAGTACCGCTCCTCAAACTCTCAAGATAGAAGGACATATCAAGAAGAAAAAGGTAATAGTGGTTATTGATTCAGGTAGTACCCATAGTTTTATTCATTGTAAGATAACCAAGGAATTGAATTTCTTCCTATATCCAACACCAAAGTGTCAAGTGATGGTTGCAAATGGAGGAACCATAAATTGATCTGGAAAGTGCCATAATATCAAGCTATCCATGGGAGAATATATATTGAATAGTCCAATACTTTCCATTCAATTGTGTGGTGTTGATACTTGATCCAGATTTAAACAGGAACGCAAAAAATTACAGAGATAACCATAAACACAAATATGCAGTGGAAATAATGCTTCATTTCATTAATGTAAAATACTAAAATATTCTTATAAATAGAAATGGAAATAAACCAACTAGGGCGATGGTAGCTTATCTTTGAGAAGAGATGTGGTGGCTACATGCCTCTGAGCTATCTCACAAGGAGGCTTGAGTGCCTATTTATCGTTGAGAAATAATGGAAAACCATAAACATCCAAAATCCTAACCCTAGAAGATGAAACACCAAACTATGGGCCCCATTTGGGTAAATTGGTACATCAACTTCCCTGGGTCGTAAATTTGGTATACAATCTCCTTTTGACATGCACAATATCTCGTTAGAAATATCTATTCGAGAACTACAACTTTGGGAAGAGAAACATCGGTCCATGGACCCATGTTGCTCCAAGTTTTCCCAAGAAAACGTCATTTAGGGCCTCAAAATGGCTCCAGAAGTTCAGGACCCCAAAAACTGCTAAAAATAGTAAACTGTGCTACAATTAAGGAAACTAAAAAGCTGAAAGAAATAATGGTGGGGGTCCAATTGGACTTGGCAGGTGGCCACCAATATCCACCTAGATCATTCCTCCCCCCTTAAGAAGTAATGGTCCCCATTGTGTTGAGTTCCTCCATGAGATGAGGAAACTTCTGCTGAACTTGGTCCCTGGTGAAGGAGTTGGCCTGCTTTGACAACTCGATACAGTTGGATATTCTGTTGGTGAGTGTGCTTGATCTGTGTGTCCATGATCCGATCAATTGCAACTTGTTCCGTGAAATCTAGATTTAACTCTGTGGGTGTGAGCTGTTCTACAGTGTCAGATGTGTCTAGTAATGGTGGAAAGTATGGCCGAAGGCGGTCCACATTGAACACTAGGTGCAGGCCAAGGAATGGGGGAATGTTGAGCTCAAATGCATTGTTTCCCATAACCTTGGTAATGGTGTAAGGACCATATCAGAGTGGTCTAAGTTTTTGATAGGATTTGGTAAGGCATTCCTTTTGCAAATGCAACTAGACTTTGTCGCCCACCTAAAAATTGTGTGGCACCCAATGTTGATCGTGTCGCTTCTTGTACTTGACATTTGATTTCTCCATAATGTCATGGACCTACTGGCGAATATGTTGGATGTGCTCAATGAATTTGTTTGTCTTATCTGTTTTAGACTGGACATGAGCCGAATATATGTGAGTAGCTGCAAATGGCATCGCCACATCAATGGGACATAGTGGTTGGAATCCCAAGCCCACCTGAAAAGTGTTGTAGCCAATCAAGCTGTGGAGAGCACAGTTGTTGTTGTGCTGAACATAGGGGAGGATCTCATCCCATGTGCATGGATTCTTTGAGTTGTGAATGTGCAGAATATGTACGATAATCCTATTGACAACCTCTGTTTGGCCATTATTTTGAGGATGGAAGGCTGTTGACTTAGTGAGTTTGGTGTGCAACATCGACCAAAGACTAGACCAAAATATATTGAGGAACTTGTTGTCATGATCTGAGATGATAGACTGTGGGATCCCAAAGTGTACCCGCACTCGTTCAAATAAGAGTTTAGTAGTGGCTTCTGTTGTGATATTCTTCTTGTAGGCCGCCATAATGGCCATCTTCGAGAACCTGTCGATGACCCCAGAAACACAGTCGTTTCCATGCTTAGTGAAAGGAAGGCTTGACATGTAATCCATGGAGATGGATTCCTAAGGTTGACTAGGGGTACGCACCGGGGTATAGAGGCCTTGCTTCTTGATGGTCGATTTGGCAATGGCGTAGGCAGTGCATGATCTAATGTACTTCACAACATCCTATCGAAGATTGGGCCAATAGAAATACTTCTGTAGTACTGCCATCGTTTTCTCAACCCTGAAATTCCTAGCAGGCCGATTGTAGTGTGCTTCCCAAATCATCTTGGCACACTCGCTTGAAGGAACACAAAGGTGACCCAAGTGGCATAACAGGGCATCCTGGAGGTGAAAATCTGGAACATGCCGACCCTCCAAGAGTGTCTAGTATGTGTGGCTGAACTCTAGGTCGCTTTTGTAGAGAAGTGGCCAATCAGAAGTCTCATGCCCACAAGAGTTGAGCATGGTGGTTAATGCCATGATCGGCGGTCGATTGAGGCAATCTACAACAATATTGGTGCTTCCATTTTTATACTTGATATTCAAATGGAACTATTGTAGGTATGTGGACCACCTCTGATGGCGATCATTTTGCAATTTCCCTTGGGTTTATATGAACTGCAAGGGTCGGTGTTCTGTGTGGATGGCCGTTTCCTTCCCCAAAATGTGATGCTTCCATTGTTGATAGGCCTGCACAATGGAATACATCTCTTTTTCATAAGTGGGATACTTCTGGACTGTGTCTAAAAGTGTTTCACTGTGATATGCCACTGGATGCTCGTGTTGAGTAAGGACTACCCCAATAGCATAGTTAGAGTCATCTGTCTTGACCTAAAATCGTTGTTGCAAGTCTGGTAATGTGAGAACTAGTGCCGAGCAGAGGCGATCTTTCAACTCCATGAATGCCTTCTATTGAGATTCAGACCAAAATAATTTTGCTTTCACTCCTCCCTTGGTGACTTGACTCAAAGGCCAAGTGATATGAGAAAATCCCAACACGAACCTGCTGTAGAAGTTGGCAAGACCTAGAAAGATGTGGAGCTCTGTCAGAGTGGTTAGAGATAGCCAATCCCGAATGATTTGGACCTTGGCTGGATCCACATGCACCCCCTTTTTATTAATAATGTATCCAAGATACTGAACCTGGGTCATGCCAAAAGTGCATTTCTCCAAATTGGCACATAACTTGTGTTGTCGCAGTGTTTTGAGAAGATGTCAGGTGTGGTGGAGGTGCTCTTCCCAACTGTGGATAAAGATCAGGATGTCATCGAAGTATACCACTACAAATGAGTTGGTAAATGGCCGCAGGATGTCATCAATTAGCCTCATGAAGGTTGCAGGAGCATTCGTCAATCCAAAAGGCATAACCAACCATTCGAAAAGTCCCTCCTTGGCTTTGAAGGTAGTCTTCCACACATTAGAGGCTTCTATTGGTACTTGGTGATATCCTAACTTCAAATCGATCTTGATGAATGTTGGGTAGTGGAAGCCCTACACAATGGTTAGGAGGCTCGAAGCCAGACATTTTGGGTAAAGTTAGGGTACAGATTCTGCTGAAAGCATAGAGCACGAATTATAATGGGTTGAGTCAAAGGGTATTCCACCCGAAAATAATGTAAAGAAATGTAAATAGAGTCGGCTAGCAGAGGGATCATGGGCCAGGGAAGGGTATAAATAGAGCGAGTCTCTATGGGTAGAAGTAGTAGAGTTTTGGATAGTTAATTTGGGATGTGGAATGTAATGGGCTTTTGAGAAAGATAGTTTGAAAGCATTTGTAAGTCTGAGTCAAGGGTTGGGGTAGCAGATAGAGGCTATGCAGCTGTGTGCGCACAGGCCTAGAAAGTCTGTAGCTGTGTGTGTGGACCTCTGTAGCTTAGTGCGCAGGGTGGATCTGAATGTATTGAGGATAAGTGGAAATAAAGATAAGTTTCTTTTGTAATTCTGTATTTCTTCTGAGCTGTCACGAATATGACTTTTATAATATCTATTTAATTTAATCTGCTTATTGCATGAATGAATGTAAATCTAGGTTCATTTTAATGTGCGAACCAGTTGTGTTGGTTAAGTGTTTGCTTAAAGATCCTGTGAAGTTGTAACTGTATCCTCCAATAGAATAGCGCACTAATAAGAAAAATATAATCAATCTAGATCTGTGCGAATACCAATCTGTGTGGAGCTTTAAAATGGTGCACAGAACCTCCAGACCACACCAAGACATCCCTAGGGTGTGGAAACCTGGTTCCATTACCCTCCCCTGCTACCTCATGTGAGACTTCAGTCCACGCTCCACGGGCTACTGCCGAAAGGGTCGGTAGCTGCGGGATTTGTTTGGCTAAATAACTCTTCTGAACCTGGGTCAGGCCCATATAAGCCAACAAATGGTTCTGTTGTCGGGACCGGGATCTGCCTAAGGGGTGTCTAATGTGGGAACACTAGAATCCTATGAAGAAAGAGATTGAATATTGGTGAGATCTGAAGCTTCACGAGTTCGCGGTTCAGGAAAACAGAAACTCACAGATATTGGAGAAACAATAGTTGGATCGCTATATATTCATGCATATACATGAGATCTTCTTCGTAACATTTCCAATAGAATTGTATGAGTGGATCGGGAAGTTAGTTGATAGTGTGGGGAGGTGTAGATTAGACCAGCCGATAGTGTGGACTCTAGAACTGGTGCGCAGGCTGGAAGCCACCAAAGATAGACTTACGCACGTGGTGGACCATTGGTTATATCGGATCATGGGGGAATTTATCAGTGAATTTGTGATAAATACAACTACAAGTTATAGCGAAGAAGAAAGGAAATTTCTCCAAGGACCATGGGGTAGGTACATCAAATCATTGAATACTTGGATTAAGATGCTATTGTGCGAAAATTAGATCATGCGCATATATTGATGTCTAGAGTAACGCAGAGCGAAAAGGGTTATCGAAGAGCAGGAGCAGTAGAGAACAACCGTTTGATTTCTATGTCACGGGAAAACAAGGAAGATCTTGCCAAGTTCTCGCGAGAAAGTACGGTACGGTTGATTAACGAATGCTTCCCATTGATACCACCTCCGTCTACACCACCACCCACCTCACCCACATCGAGTCCATCCACACCAACACCACCTCGACCCTCTCTACCACCAAAATTTGGGATGGCAACTGCAGTAAAGTTACCAACATTTCGAGGTGTAGGGAATGAAGAGTGAATTTGGTTATGGTTTGTGATAAAATCTGTATGGAACACACAAGGCATAATAGATGAAAACATTAAAAAGGCCATCTGGTTAGTGCACTACAGGACCGTGCGCTGACATGGTACATAAAATACTCAACCGATCATTCGAATGAGGGAATAGCAGTGATCCAGGATGCGCTTAATAAAGATTTTGGCTGACCAAAGTCTAAAGCCCAGTCGATCATTGGGTTCAAGGAGATAGCAACGTTGCCTGGTGAAACTCCATGGAATCCGGACCAAAGGTTAAAGAGTACTATTCACGAAGCTAACATGACTTTGACAGATGGGCAACATTGCGCATGGTTTGTGGCATCACTAACATACCATCTAAGGATGGCTTTGTCACAACATAAGATCTCAACCCAAGCCGAGGCACTAGAAAAAGCAATGAGGTTACACGCGACCCCAATACCAGACCCAAGGTTGGGAGTTCAACAAATCCATGCGCAATTTCAAAACTTGAGTCTGGAAGTGCAAAACTTGAAGCAAGGAAGAGTCTCTCAACCAAAGGTCTACCCAGAGGTAGGTTGTACTAAATGTAAGAGCCAAGCACACGACAAGGACCATTGTCCTATCTTCGCGAACTATTTGGTGGGAGGCGGTCTGATGCCATTAAAAGTAGAAGTACAAACAGGACCAAGTGATGCGCCTGTGCTCTAGTGTGCGATTTGCTAGGAGGGAGGGAAGCATGTGACGGATAACTACCACCTCTTACAAAAGTATACCCAGACCTCACAGCAGTTGTATTCTAACTTTTGTTGATCAGTAGGACACAATGAGCGAACGTGTCAAAGTTATGACTTAATGCTAGAGAGAACTCTAGCTTACTAGGTGTAGACTAATGTACGGGGAGGATTCCAAGGACGCGGTTGGGGAAGAGGATTGGGGCTCGGATGGGGCCACGAACAGCTAATTTGTTATAATTGTGGAGGCTAGGGACACTATGCTCGCGACTACATGAACCCAACTAGGAGCTCATGCCCCCACTGTGAGCAGTTTGATCACGAATTGGTAGACTGTCCAACCTTAGTTGCCCAATTGAGAAAAAAAGGAGTACTTCAATCTCCACCAATCCAGAATATCCAGATGATGTGCGTGGAACCTCGCGAAGAGGACCCCAGTACAAATATGGTACTAAGAAGTGGTGCAATTGCAGGAGGGAATGAAGACGGGAAGTGATGTGATCTGGATTTAAACAGGAACGCAACAAAATACAGAGATAACCATATACACAAAGATGTAGTGGAAATAATACTTCATTTCATTAATGGAAAACACTGAAATATTCTTACAAACAGAGTTGAAAATAAACCAGCTAGGGCAATGGTAGCTTATCTCTGAGAAGAGATGTGGCAGCTACATGCCTCTAAATTGTGTTACAATGAGGCTCAAAGGCCTATTTATAGTTGAGAAACAATGGAAAACCCTTAACATTCCAAAACCTTACCCTAGAAGATGAAATGCCAAACTGTGGGCCCCGTTTGGGTAAATTGGTACATCAACTTCCCGGGGTCGTAACTTTGGCATAGATCTCCATTTGACATGTACAATAACTCGAAGATCTATCTTAGCACTGCTAATTTGGGAAGGGCAGCATCAATCCATGAACCCATGTTGCCCCCAGATTTCCCAAAAAATGTCATTTAGGGCCTCAAAACGGCTTCGGAAGTTCAGGACCTGAAAAACTGCTAAAAATAGTAAATTGTGGTACAATTTAGGAAACTGAAGAGCTGAAAGAGATAATGGTGGGGGTCCAAGTGGATTTGGTAGGTGGCCACCAATATCCACCTGGATCATTCCTCCCCCTTAGGAAGCAATGGTCCCCATTGCGTTGAGTTCCTCCATGAGATGAGGAAACTTTTGTTGAACTTGGTCCCCTGGTGAACCACTTGCCCTGGTGAAGGAGTTGGCCTGCTTGACAACTCGATAAAATTGGATATTTTGCTGTGAAGTGTGCTTGACCCGTGTGGTCCATGATCCATCAGCTGCAGCTTGTTCCATGCAATAAATGGATTTAACTCTGTGGGGGTGAGTTGTACAATGTCGGATGTGTCTAGTAATGGTGGAAAGTATGGCCGAAGGTGGTCCACATTGAACACGGGGTGCAAACCAAGGAATGGGGGAATGCTGAGCTCAAATGCATTGTCTCCCACAACCTTGGTAATGGTGTAAGGACCATATCGGAGTGGTCTGAGTTTCCGATAGGCTCCAGTAAGGCGTTCCTTTTGCAAATGTAACCAGACTTTGTCACCCACCTGAAACTTGTGTGGCACCCGGTGTTGATCATGTCGCTGCTTGTACTTGGAATTTGATTTCTCTAGAATGTCATGGACCTATTGGAAAATATGTTGGATTTTCTCAATGAAGTTGTTTGCCTTATCTGTTATGGACTGGACATGAGCTGAATCTGTGTGAGTAGCTATAAATGGCATGGCCACATCAATGGGACATAGTGGCGGGAATCCCAAGCCCACCTGAAAAGGGATGTGACCAGTCGAGCTATGGAGAGCTCAGTTGTAGCTATAATGAACATAGGGAGGCGGTCATCCCATGTGCGTGGATGCTTTGAGTTGTACATGTGCAAAATGTGTATGATCATCCTGTTGACAAACTCTATTTGGCCATCAGTTTGAGGATGGAAGGCTGTTGACTTAGTGAGTTTGGTGTCGAGCATCGACCAAAGACTGGACCAAAATGTACTGAGAAACCTGTTGTCCCGATCTGAGATGATATACTGTGGGATCCCAAAGTGTACCCACACTCGTTCAAAGAAGAGTTTAGCAGTGGCTTCTGCTGTGATATTCTTCTTGCAGGCAGCCATAATGGCAATTTTTGAGAACCTGTCGATGACCACAAAAACAAAGTCATTCCCATGCTTAGTGGAAGGAAGGCCTGACACGTAATCTATGGAGATGGATTCCCAAGGTCAACTAGGGGTAGGCAGCGGGGCATAGAGGCCTTGCTTCTTGATGGTCGGTTTGGCAATGGCACAGGCAGTGCATGATCTGATATACTTCCCGACATCTTGTCGAAGATTCGTCCAATAGAAATACTTCCGCAGTACTGCCACTGTTTTCTCGACCCCGAAATGTCCAGCAGCCCGACTGTAGTGTGCTTCCCAAATCATCTTGGCACGCTCACTTGAAGGAACACAAAGGTGACCTAGGTGGCATAACATGGCATCCTGGAGGTGAAAATCTGGAACATGCTGACCCTCC
>APFE030685212.1:16644-47333 GCA_000404065.3 Pinus taeda
AGGGCGATGGTAGCTTATCTCTGAGAAGAGATGTGGTGGCTACATGCCTCTGAACTGTGTTACAATGAGGCTCAAAGGCATATTTATTGTTGAGAAACAATGGAAAACCCTTAACAGTTCAAAACCTAACCCTAGAAGATGAAATGCCAAACTATGGGCCCCGTTTGGGTAAATTGGTACATCAACTTCCCGGGGTCGTAACTTTGGCATACAATCTCCGTTTGATGCGTACAATAGCTCGTTAGAAAGATCTATCCAAGCACTGCTACTTTGGGAAAGGCAACATCGGTCCATGGACCCATGTTGCCCCCATATTTTCCAAAAAATGTCGTTTAGGGCCTCAAAACGGCTCCGGAAGTTCAGGACCTGAAAAACTGCTAAAAATAGTAAACTGTGCTACAATTTAGGAAACTGAGGAGCTGAAAGAAACAATGGTAGGGGTCCAAGTGGATTTGGCAGGTGGCCACCAATATCCACCTGGATCATGATGGAACCTACCCATGCAGGAACATAACACTGAGCCAAAACGGGGGAAGACGGGGCCAAGAGAACCTCAGTGGGGCTTCACGAAAGCTTCTACCCCAGGAAGGAGGGATCAAATGGAGGCAGAAGTGGACCCCTCCATGATCACTACCTTTCTTGAAACCTGTATGAAATTGTTGCACGATCATGAGGCTATTTAAGGATTGCAAGAACTGATCACCAGGTGCACCGAATCTAGCGAAATCCAAGTTGTCCAGAAGATAGGAAGACATGCTATGCACACCGAACGAGAGATGAGACTGACCGCGCAAATCAGTGACTATGAAATGGTACAAATCATCCTATATCTAGACTCGGATGAAAACATACTTCCTAAACAAAGTTGGGAGCGTATGGGCAAGCCCACACTGCAATGGTCCTTGATTCAATTACGAATGGCCAACCAATGGGCCGATTGCAAGGAGTAACAGTGGATATCAATGGCATAAGTACCCAAATAGCTTTTGAAGTTATAGAGATTGTTGATAACAGTAATCCTTACCCTACACTGCTCGGAATTGATTGGGCCACAGACATGAACGAGATCACTAAGCCGATTGCAAGGAGTAACAGTGGATATCAATGGCGTAAGTACCCAAATAGCTTTTGAAGTTATAGAGATTGTTGATAACAGTAATCCTTACCCTACACTGCTCGGAATTGATTGGGCCACAGACATGAACGAGATCACTAACTTAAAAAGACACAAGATGACATTCGAAAAGAAGTCACTATAGGTAGTAGTTCTGCTAGACCGAGTGGAAGGAGAACACTACATGGAACCCATACGCGACAAGGGAAGTGACGATGAACTGGATTGCATTTATCAAATAACAACGCAAGACCTAGATCGAATGCAATCTTCCAATAACAGAAGAACCTTATGGGAATGTGATAGCATCTACACCATGGATTCCGAGGAGGAGGCAGAGCGATGGCAGAATCGACTACAGGTCGTTACGACACTCAACTGCAATATGGGGAACTGGTCGGTACGGTGCATAACAACAGAAGAAATACCACAACTGGAGGAGAATGGTGCGACAGCTGAAGCAAAGCTCGCCCCGCCCTGTATATTATGTGTAATCTAGGAGCAACCCAGTGTGCTGAAAGATTGGTTATGCGCACCTAGAGGGGAGCCATAGAACCTGGGATGTAGGTGATGGTTTCAAGTCTAGATTAGAGGATGTGCGCGGCAGCCACGATAGTATAAAGTGGTAGTTCGAAAGATACATATGCCCATCGGACAACTGACAATTCGCACGGATTTGCGTGGAACACAGGGTCACAAAGCTGGGAGGGACCATCCTTCTATAGCCCAACCAACCACCACAGGTGCAGCTTACTCCACCAGTGATGACATCCACAACAAAGTTTAGCAGCTTTGGGCAACCATTTTGCATCGAAAACTACGACTCGATGAGTTCAAAGAAACTAGGGCCCGACTCCATGCACAAAGTATGAAGTTGGACAGAGCAATTGTGGAATTGCAGTTAGAAGTTGCCTACCTAGATTATGGGAAGAAATTTCCAAAGGAAACAGATGTGGCTGGCTCTCCTACCCTGTTACAAGCATTGGCCCCAGTTGCATGGTTGCGACTGCACCTGAGAGAATAGGGATATGTGCACCATAATTCAGTAGTAGAATCAAAAGAATGTATAGGGTGCTCATGACCTGGGCTAGTTGGGGCATAGAAGAACCATACTAGGGGTTTGCCCACTTGACTATCCGTAGGAGACCCAGTCCCAACACCCCATGCAGTTGAAAGAGGGCGCAGGATGATAAACCAGGCTACTATAGAGTTGTGCGACAAAACCACCACATACATACAAAAACTGCATCTGTGTCCCTGGGGATTCGCTGCCGCAAAGGAAAGATGGAAAGCGACCATTGCAGGTGTTTTTCATGATATGGTGACCCATTTAAAGCACTACAAAGCCGGTGGCAGGTAATTAAGGCCGAGGAATAACCACCACAATCGCATCTATGAACTACTGCAAGGGCAAGCAGTCAATTTTGAATGTTGAACCATATATAATCAGAGTCAGGCTCACGCCACCATGTCTTACCGCTCTACAAGAAGACCGCCCTACATCAACAACATGATGAGTGACGAGCAATTCAAAAATAGTCCATGGTTTCAGGCATTGCCCAAGTATTAGCAAGACACAATCTTGAAGGCACAACATCCTACCACAGACAGGACGCAAACAACCACGCCATAGACCACCGAGCTCCCCAAATCTCCTTGGATGTCGTGAACCAAGAAGGATCCCCAGAGCCCATACCCAGTAAGAAGGTTGCCACGACACCTGCAATCTAGAAAATTCATGATGGAGGAGAAGGCTAAAACTGTTATAATTGAAAGAAAGGATGAAGATGAGGGTCCTCCCACATATGTCGAAGAATTCCTCCCTGAAGAAGATCCCATATAACCAGTACAACGACCCAAGTATGTGCTGCCAAGCAAAGGGAAGGCCAAGGTACCTGCAAACTTGGATGAAGTTGCCTCTATAATCATTAGCCCATTGCTACCAAAAGAGGTGCCAATGGAAAACTTGGTGGTTGGTCGTGTGGCGACAATGAAGTTCGAAGATTGGGACCTTGCAGATATAGTAAACTTTCCCCATCTGGCGACGGACGAACTAATGGACCGGAAGATAGAAGGGATGGTGACAACCCTATAGCCAAAGGAGTAGCTACAGGAGGTGGACAAAGCTGTATTTCTTTGTCTCTTGTCAATTCCTCACTTTCTCAGACCCCACTTTCTCCGACCCCCTATCACGATTTTGGTCATAAAACAGCTACTCTGTTTAGTTCATGAGGACATATTATGGGTTGGTAAACCCGTCCGTATAACAGCGGAACTTGTTCATCAGGTTTCGTACCTCCCCTGTGATGGGAGAGACCCTCGGGAGATTACTAATAAAGGTAACGATGTCGTGATGATAGAATGACTGAGAAAGAAGTACCAGCTCGTCAAGGGATCACGAGGGTATAGCATTGATAGTATCTCCGACAACATAGTCGGCGTAACCATCCAGTTGCTAGCAGGAAAAGTCATGAGGAAATGCCATGGCACTGAGGTCCCCACCGTCATTATCGCTCTTGCTGAGGAATGTGCAGCCAACATACGGTTCAATTTTTCGTAGTTCCTCTATGAAGAGTTTCAGACCAATTGTACAAGGTGCAAGAGGAAGGAATGAGATTCCATTATGCATGGCTCCTCCTGTCCATCTTGCTGGTCGCCACTGACTTACCCAAGGAAAACTAGTTTCCAGTCTTGGATCTAGAATGGCCTAAAGCCGCTCGCTATGCTTCCCTTTGGGCGACAAGGGACGTGGGACAAATTCACAATATCAAAATCTTTTGGGTATTAATGGACATGACTATGTGTCAATGGATTAATCAGTTACCCTGCTTAACTGACAAGATCTATGAAAGCATGAAGCATATTGCCGAATTTAAAGTAGACACGCATCATGTCTACATCAGGGCGCGCAAGGACCCGGCCCAGGCATGGACATCACTCTGGTTTATTATTATTAATGATGTTATTGATGGGATTGTGGACACTTGGCCAATGGCCTGATGCGGACCCTTGGTGGAAGAGTGTGATGAGGCCGCCATTCGGAAAAAAAAGGACGAAGCTAAGTGCGCCGCACAACGAAAGTGGAATGCACAGTTGGACGCACGAATTAAACCAGCTCAAGAGGCGGCACTCATAGTAGCAAGAAAGACTCAATCAGGCGAGGAGACATTGACAAAGAACAAAGGTAGTCAGAAGGAAACCACTCAGCCGGTCTCGACAGATACTCCATCCACTACTACGGGGACCCCTTTAAAGCGCTCAGAGACACCAGAGTGGCCAAAGCCATAGAAGAAGGCAAAGGCATCTAAGATAGACAGTGTGGTGACCACCCTAACCAAGGGTGACCTGAATGACATCGAAACTGCCATTCGCGAGGCCACACGTGATGTAGTGGACGAAGCCATGTCTGAGCAGCGAATTGTGTTGGGGGAGCTCCATACATAATTACAGACGTTAGGAATCCACGTCATGAGTGAAAGTATTGCTACAAAGGGTTCCGATATGGCAGCTATGGAACCATTACTAAAGACCCAAGTCACCTATTCTGTTGCAATTCCAGTAGGCGCATTGATCATCAACAACGCAGAGGACAGAGCTATGCTAGGACGACTTACAGGACTAGGACTCAACCTAGCTGATTTGCCACGTGAAAGCTTGCAGAAGCTCTAGGACAACGCCACGATAGATATCCACAACTGAGAAGGCCACACTGAACAAATCCTCCAAGAGCATAAAATAAATCTCGAATAGTTGTGCCTCCAACGAGACGAAGCCATGACACAGAACCATCAAGTGCAGCAGATTGTCGCGAAAGCTTGCTCAAGTGCCCCTGAGTTGGAGATTACGGTTGAACTCCCTATTGAGACCCAAATTCAGAAGTTGGCTACTGGGTTTTGTAACTCTAAGGAGGAGGTTGCATGGATCCATCGGGAGCTTAGTGTGCAAATTGCAAAGTTAAAATTGCAAACTCAGCCAGCGACACCCCCTAAGATTATGGAGAAGCACAAGAACATCATCATCACCTCCCACACAATGCTTATAAGGATGCTAAAGGAATGTACAGACCTGTTCACATAGTCAGTTTTCACACTCATGACACTTCAAGAGGATCCAACCCTTCAGCGATTGGAAACCGAAGCTCGGGAGCTTCAGGAAGCCCATGATAGGATCAAAGGAACGATCTCGACTTTCATTATTACGTAGCACCTGGCTAAGATAAGGGAGGCCCAGGACCTAAAGATCCAAGTTGACGCAGCCTGGCAGAAGGCATCCGTGATTAAAGCATGTCTCCATCCATGGCTGGACGAGGCATTTGCAGTTTCAACCACCATAGAGTGCAGGGTAGCTCATATGCAAAGCGAGTATGCCACCATTGAGACAATGCTACTAGAGACTGAGTTGAAGGCCACACGCATGGAAATGATGCAACGGATGACGGAAGAATTTTCTGCTAGAACAAGTGAATCACAGAGGATGCTAACCGCCCTATGCGAGAAGATTACTGGACCATCCGAGTGACTCGGGACAAGCCACAATGATTGTGTTGGGGGACTGTTGGGTAGTGGAAGCCCCACGCAATGGTTAGGAGGCTCAAAGCTAGACATTTTGGGTAAAGTTAGGGTAAAGACTCTGCTAAAAGCACAGAGCACAAATTATAATGGGTTGAGTCAAAGGGTAGTCTGCTTGAAAATAATGTAAAGAAATGTAAATAGAGTCAGCCCATGTAGGGATCGTGGACCAGGGAAGGGTATAAATAGAGTGAGGCTCTATTGGTAGAAGTAGTAGAGTTTTGGATAGTTAATCTGGACTATGGAATGTAATGGGTTTTTGAGGAAGATAGTCAAAAAGCGTCTGTAAGTCTGAGTCAAGGGTTGGGGTAGTAGATAGAGGCTTTGCAGCTGTGCGCGCAGAGGCCTGGAAAGTCAGTAGCTATGTGCGCAGATCCCTGTAGCTGAGTGCGCAGGGTGGATCTGAATGTATTAAGGATAAGTGGAAATAAAGATAAGTTTCTTCTGTAATTCTGTATTTCTTCTGAGCTATCGTGAATATGACTTTTATAATATCTGTTTAATTTAATCTACTTATTGCATGAATGAATGTAAATTTGGGTTCATTTTAATGCGCGAACCAGTTGTGTTGGTTAAATGTTTGCTTAAAGATCCTATGAAGTTGTAACTGCATCCTCGAATAGAATAGCGCACTAATAAGACAAATATAATCAATTTGGATCTGTACGAATACCGACCAGTGCGGAGCTTTAAAACGATGCGTCAAACCTCCAGACCACACCAAGACATCCCTAGGGTGCGAAAACCTAGTTCCAACACCCTCCCCTGCTACCTCGAGTGAGACTTCAGTCCGCACTCTGCAGGCTGTTGATGAAAGCACCGGTAGCTGTGGAATTTGTTTGGCTAAATAACTCTTTCGAACCTAGGTCAGGCCCATATAAGCCAACAATGAGATATTTTTCCCTATTTAGTTGGTCTAGGAGGTCATCTATCTGGGGGGTCAGGTACCTAATACAGACAGTGATCTTGTTCAGCACCCGATAGTCAATACAGAGTCTCCAAGTCCCATCCTTTTTTTGTACCAACACGATCAGGCTCCCAAAGGGTGATGAACTTGGGCGGATGTAACCTTTCTGTAGCAGCTCCTGAATCTACCTCTTGATTTCATCATTCTCCAGAATGGAGCACCGATAGATTGGCCCATTGGGCAGTGGCACACCTGGGGTCAGATCAATGGAGTGCTTGACCTAATAGTGCAGAGGAACCCCTACAGAGGAGGTCCAGATGTCCTCATACTCCTTCATGACCTTGTCCATCTGTAGTTGTCGTGCAGAGGGGCCCTGTCTGGAGGTCGTGGCCACCATCTTCTTCTTTCCTTGAGGGTATATCATTAGGAAAACAAATTTCCTGGATTTGGAAATGAGCTTATTGCATTGTTTTGCAGTAACCAAAGAGATGGCGGTAGGTGGTGCTACCTCTGGTATCCTGGACAACTTATTTCCCAAAGTAATAATAACAGCTTGGGGCCTTGATTCATAAACAACATGTCACTTCCACAAGTATGGTTGTCCTAATAATACATCACAAACTTCAAGGGGAGAAATGTCACACAATACCTCATCCGTAAAGGGCTTGATGTTGTATGGAAGGTGACACTGTTGGCTCACGCAAAGATCTCGTCCTTGGTGAATCCACCCAATGGTGTATGGTTGTGGATGTGCTGTGGTTGGTAAGCCTAGCTACTTCACGACCTCTGTTGAAATGAGGTTCTTTTGGTTCCCGCTGTCAACAATGAACAGTAGCAAGGAGCCCTTTACCCACATCTAGGAGTCAAAGAGACACTCCTCCCCCTCTGGATATTTGGGTTCCTCCTTCTGGATCTTCATGGTGGCAACAATGGCGTTGGGCTCCGCATCAATAATATGCTTCCCTTTGTCATTCCCCTTGTCGGATTCTGACTCAGATTTGAAACATGCATCTGATTTTGAAACCTTTAGCTTAGACACTAGTGACTTCTTGGCCCGACACTCACTTGTGTTCTGAGTGGAGCTCTTATGGAACTCACACCACTTTCCTGTATCCTTTTTAGCTTCATGGCACTATTCTTTTCTTGCAGCTTAGGCAGGTTGTCTTGGGCCACCCCACCTTGGCTTTTTCCTTTGTTTTGCGCTTTGGGGGCACCTTTCCCTTGCTTTGAATTCACAAATCCAAAGTCTTTCTTCCTCTATTTAAACCTTTTCTCGACCTTGATGGCATATCGGTATGCCGTGCCGAGCGAAGAGATGTTCAGGAATTCTATTTCTTCCTGGATGTACTAGCACAGGCAACTGCAATATTTGAGTATCAAATGCTGCTCCAAATCCTTGATACCCAACTTTGTGCGAAGGGTATGGAAAATATTAGTAAACTCCGGCACGTCTTGGTCCCTTCTCTGCCACAGTGTGGTCCACTTTATGTATTGATCCTCATAGCTTTTGACAAGGTATTACTACTCCTTGATGGCATCCTAGAATGAATTCCAGGTGGGTGAGGATGAAAATAGTGAGCTTGTACTTTCATCCTTCTGCTCGTAGTGGGTTTCCCACCATTCCTTGACGTGGGGGGCTCCTTTGAGAAGAGTGAAAATAATCTTTTCTTGACTTGAAAAACCATGAACAGAAAAATAACCCTCTTGCTGATTTAACTATTTATCAACGGAATCTACATCTATCTGACCCTCAAATATGGGGATTTCAAAATTAACTTGTACCTTAAATGGTGTGGCATTTCTAGAGTAGCTGTTGGAAGCAAATGCGTCACCCCTAGGTAGTTGCTGAAGGATCTGGGCAAAGTTGTCCATCATCGCATTGTTTTGTCACTCGAGATCTTCTTCGAGCAATATTTTGATAGGATCTCCTGCCCCCTCATCTTTATTTTAATCCACCATGGGAGGCAGTCAGGATTTGCGAGGCTGGTCTTGCAAAGGTTTGACCAGTTCAAGCCCTAACTCCTTATATCCCGACCTCGTTGGGGACATGCAAAGAAAAACAAAGAAAAAGAAAACTACTCTGATACCACTAATTGTTATTTAAATAGGAACATAACAAATTATAGAGATAACCATAAACACAAATATGCAGTGGAAATAATGCTTCATTTCATTAATGTAAAATACTGAAATATGCTTATAAGCAGAAATGGAAATAAACCAGCTAGGGCGATGGTAGCTTATCTTTGAGAAGAGATGTGGCATTTACATGCCTCTGAACTATCTTACATTGAGCCTCAAAGGCCTATTTATTGTCGAGAAACAATAGAAAACCCTAAACATCAAAAAACCCAACCCTAGAAGATGAAACACCAAACTGTGGGCCTTGTTTGGGTAAATTGGTACATCAACTTCTTGGGCTCATAACTTTGGCATACAATCTTCATTTGACGTGCACAATATCTCGTTAGAAAGATCTATCTGAGAACTACAGCTTTGGGAAGAGAAACATCAATCCATGGACCCATGCTGCTCCAAGTATTCCCAAAAAATGTTGTTTAGGGCCTCAAAATGGATCCAGAAGTTTAGGACCCGAAAAACTGCTAAAAATAGTAAACTATGCTACAATTAAGGAAACTGAAACGCTGAAAGAAACAATGGTGGGGGTCCAAGTGGACTTGGTGGGTGGCCACCAATATCCACATGGATCAATATTTTACTAGGAGTCCAATGGTTACAATATTTGAGTACAATAGCTTTTAATTTTCAAGAAATTTTTTTGAATTTTTTTTGAGAAGGAAAGGAAGTGGAATTAAGGGGTATCTTAGGGAAAATAGGAGAGATAATAATCTCTAATGGCATGACAAAGATTCTAAAGAAAGAACATTACGGTGTAATATGTTCACTAGAGGTTCAAACATCAAAATATTATATTTCTCTAGATCTCCAAAAAGTCTTGGACAATCATTCTAAGGCTCATGTAGTGGAAGATCATAACAAACATCAACAACAAGTTCTCCAACTCTTAAATGATAGCCTCACTTTGGTGCATAATCAAATGAAACAACAGGCAAACCAACATCACAACAAAATAATTTTGATGTAAGCGACTCGATATTGTTTTGGCTACAACCCTACAAACAAATGTCCCTCAAGCAAGCTAAGAATGATAATAAATTATTGCCAAAGCACTATGTTCCTTACAAGGTGCTGCAAAATATTGGTACTATGGCATACAAATTGGAGCTTCTTGCATCTTCCTGAGTGCACCCAGTTTTCCATGATTCTTGCTTAAATAAGGTTATAGGCAACAAGCTCCCAGTTCAAACAATATTGTTGGAACTTGATGACAAAGGAAAAATCATATTGGAACTTGAAGTGGTCACAAAAACAGGAACTCGATAGCTATGAAATCGATCAATTTCATAGTATTGCATCAAGTGGAAGAACTTACCCACTAAAGATTCCACATGGGAGCACTATAATTTTATACAGAAGCATCCAAAACTACTCAAGTGTTGAGGATACACTTTTCTGAAGGAGAGGGGCATGTTAGGTCCCTGTACTACTAGTGTAGCCTCTTATTGTTATCAGTGAAACCCCCTTATTTTATTGTTGTACCCATGTAGTCCCCATATTATTATTATTGTGCCCCATAGAAGCCCACTATTGTTATTATTGTGCCCTTACAATATTATTGTTATGCTCTGATTATATTGTGACCCCTTAGACTCATGTATATAGAAAGGAGGTCTTATCTTTTGTATCATCCAAAAATTGTTCATTTGTGTAATGTAAAGGAGGTTTCCCCCTCAAAGAGGATAATTTTGAAGTCGTTGATCTATCTCTTCTTATATTTTGTGAGATGGTTTCATAGCACCTTAGCACCTCACATGTCTTGGATCATATTTGTACCTTAAACATCTTGCCATGAATAGGAATCCCAAGCACATTTTGGCAAGCCCTAGAATAACATATCACTCTCCTAGAATGAGTTGGCATGCATTGTAGTCCCTAGCATACCCTTGAACACTTTGGCATGCATTAACATACATTATCACTTAGAACACATTGGAACTTGGCATGTGTTGGAACCTATTATTAGTGTGCCTAGCATGCCCCTTTTGAAAAAGATAAAATCTTGAATTATTAACCCTCTTATGCGTTAATTTCCTTGCATTTTATCTTGGTTCTTCCTTTTGTTCCCTTGACACTCCTTGACACATATTGGCATACCCTGGCACCCTCCACATCCTAGCATGCCATAGCATATGGAATGCCTTGGCATGCCTTGGCACTATATGGCACATGTTAACACACACTGGAGCTCCCTAGCACACGCTTGCACTTCTTGAGATGCCCTGATATTCGCTAGCATGCCTTACCAATGCTTAGCATGCTTTTTCACTCCCTCCTTGGCATGTCAGCTAGCACTTTTTCACACTCCCTAGCACACCCTCATATTCATTCACTTCCATACATTTTGACCTAGTTCTCCCTTTTGTTTCCCTAGTACTCCATAACACTCATCAATATGCATTAGCACTCTCTAGCACACCTTAGCATTGTTCAACATGCCCTACCACTTCATAATGTGTATATCACTTGCTAACACACATTGGCACTTGGCAAGTGTTGGTGCTTGGAAAGTCTTAGCATGTCTATCATTCGTTGAGATGCCTTCATATTCTTTGGAATGGTTTAATATTAAAGTTATTTGAGATCAATTATTAGAAAGTAGATGAGAAATAACATAGGAAGATTCGGCACTTAGAATGCACTAACACTTGGCACTTAGCACCTATTGGCACCTAGTGTTGGTGTGCCTAGCACACCCCTCTTGGAGAAGGTAAATTGATGATTTATTAACCCTCTTATGTGTTCATTTCCTTATAGTTTAACTTGTTTCTCATTTTTGTTGCATTGACAGTCCCTAGCACATATTATCACATGCTTTCACATCTTGGCATACCTTAGCACTTGGAACGTATTAGCATATTTGACATGCCTTCACACTATATGGCACATGTTAGCATTCCCTAATATGCCTTGGAACTAATGCCCTCACAACTAGCCTTAAATATTTTCACAACTTGGGAATGAAATCAAGTCCTTAGCTACTACAGTTCATGTGACATTGGCTTTCTTCATCCACAACAACTTGACCAATTGCACCTACTACAAGTATATTGTGCCTTGTTCAACTAATAATTTCCTATAAATCATCTTAGACCACTCATTTCCAAGCTTAACTTGTCCCATTTAAGAAATTTCCAAGACAAGGATCACATCTTGCCATGGCCATAAAAAAACAAAGCAACATAACTTACACAGGAAATAGGTCACATGTGTGTCTAGTTCATATAAATAGTACAACATTAACTGAGAGTTTGCAAGAACCACAATATGTGCAAAACACACAAGATATAAGTTGGCACAATCCGAGTGCCCCAAAACTTATACACAACAATGTACGATATGAAATTGTCTAAAATAGTTTAAAACATGAGCATTCAACCAAAGTGTGCCACTTGTCATATAAAAATAATAGCTAAAGGAAAAACAATGTTATTCCTAGCACAAAGAATCCCTTGGTCTAAAATTCTCTATCGAGCCCCTTATCACAACCATAGGCTTGCCTATAGCAAATCCTATTATGAACTTCTCCTGACACATTTTGTCCTTGGCACACTTGAATTCATTGACACTCCATGGCACACACTCTTATTTGTTCATTTCCATGAATTTGACCTAGTTCTTCCTTGTGATGCCTCGACACTCCCTAACACTCCTCAACATGCATTGACATTGTTCGACATGTGTTAGCATGCCTTTTCATTCCTTGGAATGCCTTGACCCTCTCTAGCTATCATGCCCTCATAACTAACCATACTTAATTTGACTACAAGAGCTTGATCAAGTTATGGTTACTACAATTAGACTATGTTGTTGAATTGTGTAGCCTGGGAGCTACTCCAAAATCCTAGTGAGATGGGTTTGTATGAATTTGGTCACAAAATTCTTTGTTGGTAAGAACCCAAGAGAATGGGTTTTGAACCTAAGATGGGGTTTAAAATCTAAAAGAAAATTAAAAAGGGAAATTAATATTTCCTAATGTCTAAGTGGACAAAACCTGTAAGCTCTAGAGGGTTCCTAAGAGGCCTAGCTAGGAAAAAATATTTAAGGAGGCTTTAGTATGAAGGCAATAACATCAAGTGAGAAGTAGTTCAATTGATCAAGGAGGCTAGGATAGATGTAGTGCTAAAGTAGGTTGAGTTAGAGGGTTGAGTAAGGGTTGCTAAAGGGAGGCCATGATCATCCACCAAGACTAAGATCATCATGTGAGGCTTCACAAGAATGTCACATACCTTAATTGGTTCGAGCGAGGGAGTAGGATGGCATACTATTGGTTCTCTTCTAGAAAATCAAGCTCAAGAGAGGCCGCTCATGAGAATTCAGAAATCTAATTTCAGTGGTCCTTCTATCTGAAAGCCGCATCAAATTATGAAATAGTAGATAGGGTTGAGACCCTATCTTGTGGTGGTTGGTAGGTCGTAAGGTCTATGATAACGACCAACACAAATGGAGGAGGGGCTACACTAGAATTTAGGGCCTAAATAAAAGTAGTCATAGGTGTAAGATTGACCAAGGTAACCGTAGTTTGAGGGTCGTATAAATCTGAAGTTCATGTCAAGATTTATTCAAAGAAATTTCCAAAATCTATGGATCTGTATGAGCTAGGGTGAGTCTTATATGGAGGCAAGAGTTGTTGTTTTTGCTATGGGTGGATAGGATTTTTTCTAAAGAAATTAAAACAAAACTATAATGCCCTTGTTAGGGTGGTTTCCTAGAATGTTTAGTCCATACGTTATTCCCTTAAGACTCTGACAAATTTGCGTATAGGAAGAGGGGTTGTGACCCTTAGAGTGAGGTTTATCTATGCAATACAGACCACCGATCTAGAAGATGGTTTGCAGAAATATGTGTGGAGACAACAAATCCAAAGGAGGGTGGAACCTGAGTAGAAAATTGAGTAGAAGAAATGTGGCATATGACGAATGGATTGACATGAAGAGGAGTTGATTTTAGTGGACTGTCCATAGAGTGTTGTACATAGATCTAAAGCAACCTATAAACAATTAGTCAATGCACTATTAGTGGATGATTTGTGACCCTAATTTAGTCATCTACAGATTTTTAGAAGGATTATAAGAGGAGCAGTTCAGATTTGTTCATTAGAGAAATTGGTACAAAAGAATAGTGATTTTGAGAGGGTTCAAATCATTATTAAGTGGTAGATTTGAAGAGCCCTAGTTGAGGGAAGTGTTGTGGGTCCTAGATTGGTAAAATAATTGACTATGGTTGGGTAAATTGATCGTAGTACAAGTAAAATTGGAGGGTTGTTAGGTTACTTTCAAAGAAGAGCGCTAAGTCATGTACTTACGAAGCACATCAAGAATAGTAGAAGGGTAGGTGTATTGGGCCTAAGGATGTGTAGACTTTGAAGAACTAAAGTAGCAGTCAAGTGGGCTAAACAACTAGCCATAGTTCAGTATATTGCAAAGGATTGAGTCAATGAGAAGAAAGGAAATGTCCATAGCCCTAGACTTGTCATCTTGGAGCAGCAATATGGGAAAAGTGGGTAGGCCAAAGAGGTGTTCACAAATAGAGCTATGAACAACTGATCAAAGACCCTAAGTGTTATATACTCTAGCATTCCTTGGAGCTATCTAGCATACCTTGTCACTCTCTCCTTAACACACATAGATCTCGCTGAAAATCTTGGTCAAAAACAGTTATTCATTCATTTCCATGCATTTTGACCTAGTGCCCCCTTGTGTTTCGCTAACACTTCTTAATACTCGTTGGCATATGTTGGTACACCCTAGCACTTAGGACATATTAGTATGTTTCCCTTGACTCTAGCATGCCTTAACACTTCCTAACATACCTTGTCACTCCCTCCAGCACACTTGGAACTCACTGACACTTCCAATCACAAACTCTTATTTGTTTATTTCCATGCATTTTGACGTAGTGCTCCCTTTTGTTTCCTTGGAACTCCCTACTAACACTTCCTTGCACACATTGGCACATCTTCATTTCATGTCATCCTAACTCTCTAGAATTTCTTAGCACTGCCAAGCATGCCTTGTTACTCATCCTTAAGACACTTGTAACACATTGACACTCCCACTCCCTAGCACTCTAGCACTCTAGCATGGCTTGGAACTATCTCGTATATCTTTTCACTCCCTCCTTAGCACACTTGAAACTCATTGACACTTCATTTCCATCAATTTGAAACTAGTACTCTCTTGTGTTTCTCTAGCACTTGGCCCAAACACTCCCTAGCATGCGTTCACACCGCACCCTAGCACCTAAAACATCTTACCAGGACTTAGCACTTGGCATGTATTCACATGCCTAACATACCTTGGAGTTTTCTATCTTGTGTTAGTACTTCATATCATTCCATGATACACATTAACACTTTGTAGTTTTCATGCCCTCATAGATAACCTTACTTTTTTTGCGACTTGGGAACCAAACCAAGGGATTGGAAAAAAAGTGTTGTTCCCAACCCAAATTCTCCCTTTGTTTGAAACTTCTTTGTCTAGCCCCTTATCACAACCATAGGCTTGCCTCCCGCAAGTCCTATATTATGAACTTCTCCTTGCACTCTTCATCCATGGGACACCTATAATTCATTGACACTCCTTGGCACACACTCTTATTCATTCATTTCCATGCATTTTGACCTAGTTCTCCCTTGTGATTCCCTAGAGCTCCCTAACACTCCTCAACATGCATTGATAATCTATGGCATATGTTAGCATTCCCTTTGATTCCTTGGAATTCCATGGCACTTATTAGCTATCGCGCCCTCACAACCACCCTTACTTGTTTGCAACTTTGGAACCTAACCAAGCCCTTTCTTGACTACAACAATTGACTAAGTTATGATTACTACAACTAGACTATGCCTTGTGTTATAGGACAAATTGACCTCCTAATCAACTCAAAGGAGAAGCACAAGATGACTGAATCAATGACCACAGTTGTAGGCCTAGAATCCACACTAACGCTCTCTATACACTAACAACCTGCTTTATAAAGCTTGTTACCAAGCATAAAGGAGCATTAGTCAACTTGCTAACTCTTGTTGTTAGACCAGGGGGAGCATTAGTGAACTTAAGTGATGTTCAAGAGGTTTTTCCAACGAATCTACTCATAAATATCTAGATATTAAATCCCTATATTTATGCAAGAAAAGCAAGGAAACTCCAAAAAACAAGATATTTGGAGAAATTCTATTCCGAGAGTGAAGGCAAATGGGAAAAATCTTGTAAACAGGGCAGGTTCATGGTTTTTTCCCTAATGAACTATAGGTGGAGCTTGGCAGCGCTAATTCGATTGCTACATAAGCAACGAGAGGGCCATTGCAAAAGGATCGGAGCATTTAGAAGGATAGCCCATAGCGCTGTTGTGAACTGTCATATTCTTGAAGGAACTAGCTAAAAGAAGGAGAGAGAGAGAGGAAGAAGGGGTAAGGAAGGCTGATACAATGGATTTTTGTAATCACTCTTCCATTCTGAATATAGGACTGCGGTTGTGTTCCCTACTTCAAAGTGTCGGTGATATTGTGCATTTATTTGTTCATTTTGATGCTTGTTGTGTTGAGTAGATAAGTTATACATTTATACATGTTTGTTACGGATTCTTACATTAATTGTCAGAAGTGTATGCTGTGATTGGTTTGCTTTGTTCCTTTCTGTAGAAATCATCTTGGAGCCGGTTAGAAGGAGTTCTTCTTACTGCACAGAGATCCCCAAGTGAATCTAGAAAGAACCAAAGGTGATCCTCTTTCCATACCCTGTCAATATATGTTTGATAGATGAACATGTGTGTAACAGGTAGCTTTTGCAGATAACCTTACAGTCTATCGAAGGTCCTGGGAAGACTTTCAAGGGTAGTTTTCATCCCGTGCATTTTACCCATAGCAAAATTGGTGACTCCACTGGGGAGTATACATCTAGTTCCCAGCTACCCAAACTCCTCTAAGATCTTCTCTTTCTTCTATGCGCTTCCCGATTCTTCAAATCCTTTTCTGATCCACCATCTACCTTGTTGCATCCCGTAAATTTGCATTCTCCTCAGAAACTGATCCTGAAAGCCCTCTTTTTGAGCTATTTCCCTCACTAACGCAGGCTGCTAGTCTACACAGAGCTTTATAAAGCTCTTTGACTGTGCACAGGGAGCGTTAGTTGCCAAACTAAAGCTCTGTTTACACACAGACAAAGTGTTAGTCTCCCATTTCCATGTTTTTCAAGAGATTTTGTGGACCAAAAGGGGGGGGGGACTTGTCTCAGGGGCTAAAGTAAGATCTACAACAATATCATGCTAACAAATTTGGTGTCATAAAATTTATTTTTTAAGAAAATGTTTTAGTTTTTGTCTCATAAAAGTAATTTTTGTTGAAAGAAAAGCTGATAAATTGTACATCTCCTTCTGTCGAAATAGTTGTAGACTGCTTTGTTTTGGTTTAATAGTTTTTAGGGAATATTGAGAAAAGAAACTTTTGGTTATGCAAAGTGTTGAATGGCTTTAGATGCACTAACGAATCCATGAATATGTGAAATGATACATGTGTAGAATAAGACTTGTTTGCATAAGAAATTGAATTTTTTTTTCAAAGCATTGTTCTGCATGGTTTATTGAGTCGAGAGTCTCACCATATTCATACGTCAACACCCCTACCGAAGAAAAATAAGCAAGTACACTAAAATTTACATTAAAATCAATTAGTTACTCTTTTTTTAGCACACCAACTTTAGGTAGATTAGGACCTCGGGATAAGAGAGTGAGTCAACTGCCCAAGGTTGAAAATCAAAACTAGTGTCATTAACGAGTGAAAAAACCTTCTGCACTCATATTACCAAGACCACTCCACTAACAACGGAGCAAAATACGAGACAACATCGGACTGTAATCGAAGGTAGCCCTCCTTCTTTTACAACTCCTTTGGGCATTCTGTGTATTGGGGGTCCCTTTCGGGGATTTCTGAACTGAGTTGGGGACTCAAGTATCCTGGCCACACAACGTGCTATCTACGACTATGTCCTCCTTGGTAATGTCTGTGATTTGAGGTATCTCTAGTGGCCAAACCTTCTAGGTACTTACACAAGGTGATTGGGATGGGCTGTCATGGTACCTAAAATGGACGGACCTACTTTGTCTTCAATTTTTGGGAGGGTGCTCGTCTTCACGAGAGTACTTGGCCCCTCAATCCGAGGTTCAGGTGAAGCTCAAAAGTAATCATAACCATATATTTGGCCATCCTTCATTGTTACTCATTGAGAAACTAGGTTTCATCTCTAGTAATCGGTGTTTATCAATCGAGGTAATCTCCCTTTGTTTGCTAATTGATATATTTAGTGTATTTTTTCTTTTTTAGGTACCTGAGTGCTATAGTTTTCGAGAATTTAAATAATATCACATTAAAATCTACTTGATAAAACTTAACAGTCATTGTGGCTACATCCGGCCCTCGTCGTCAATCCAGATGATTGCTAGGACTTCCTCCACTCATTGTAGAGGATCCACCGAGTTCCACTGACTCAGATTCCTCATCTTTGAGGAATCAGTCTCCTAAATCGCACACGAGGTCTATGTCGACAACCGATGATTTTTATTTTCCAGAGGATTTCTTTACGGAATGATTTCTTCTTCATTTTAACACTCCGCTTATAGATCTATCGGACCCTATAGCTACTCCCACAGTACCAGTACTTCCTTCTTCAGTAGGTGGAACTTTCCCATATATCCAGTCGGTGCCTCAAGGGTTGTGGAATTTTAGAGACACTATTGATCCTCTACCACTTCCCCAGTCAACGGTCATCACAATGCTAGTAATGTGGAACCCCACAGTCTCGTTCATCCCAGGTACTACAACTCACATAACACCCTCTATAGGTGGAACCCATCAGATGCTAGGCTCCACTTCTATGGTGCCATAAAGCATACCTTCAACTAATGCCACATATAGTGCTCCATACAACACTCAATGCACCACTATAGGCGCGGTCCCAGTTTACCAACACCAAGGTCAGCCGCCAATGTATAGCTCCAACCCCAAGATTCAAACATCTGGGGTGGTTCCCAATATGCACATGACGGTGGGGAATGTCACAGTTCCCCCGCTGTTCTCAGGCATGCATGGACAGTCGCTGATTGACATGAGTGTTCCCTCTATCAATCAAAGCGATACTGTTAGTTCTATGTTGGTTGGGAATCCACAAGGGATTCCCACCCAATCCATGGGGTCACCCTACTCACAATTTCAGATGAGTCAAGGGGGCACTGCTTATATTCGGCGCAACTTCATACCCCAGTATCAAAATCCTCATGGCAATCCCATCTACAACACCGTAGCACAAAGCAATTGTTACACCATGCAACCCATGTACACCATGGGGAACCAAATGATGGGAGGAGCACATAGCTCCTCAGGTCATCCATCATCACCATGGTCCAAGTCGGGGGCACCCAACAATTTTCCTTTTTTGGCAACATTGGATATCCCCAACTTATACAAGTTGACAAACGACCCCATCTACCACAACTTACAATGGCCGCCGATCCCACATAAAATACCAATGGAAATTCCTAAGTTCGATGGAAAACAAGGGGAGGATCCAGGCACTCATGTCACCACCTACCATCTCTGGTGTGTTTCTAACTCTATGGTGGATGACAGTGTCCAGTTATGTATTTTTCCCCACACCCTCACTGGCAATGCTGCAAAGTGGTATACTGAGTTACCACGCGCGTCAGTGAATACCTTTGACGCTTTAGCGATGGAGTTCCTAAAGCACTTTCAGTTACCTATCCATTATGAGGTAGGGATAGAGCTCCTTACTTCGTTTCGTCAGGATACTGCCACCCACATCTCCAATCATATCCATGAATGGAGACATAGGCGGAGGTTAGTCAAAGCTCCCATCCCTGATTTTCTCTTAACAGACTGGTTCTGTCAGTCATTACTCCCCCAAATCGCTAGAGATGTCGCTCTAGGTGGTGCGGTCACAGAGGACCAATCCATACATCGTTCCCAACACTTAGAATTGATTTATTCATAGTCTGGCACTCTCTACGACATTATCCCCTATGCTCCCGGTAACCCCAATCCTCCCACCACTCAGCACCATGGAGTTCACACCGACAGGATCATCGGCGCAACCTTTGGGGTTGCTGTAAGACAACTCAGTGATTCCATGGCCAAGGTGGCAGTGGACCCCTCTACCAAAGTGACTACTCTTCCTGCCACCGCGGTTAATTTTTTGCAGTCTACACAGAAATCTGGTAGCAAGAACAAGAAGAATAAGAACAAGACCACTCCTTTTGAGGAGCAGTCATCTAAGCAGCCCAACCCAAAACAGAAGGCCGATGTGCCTACTATTAATGAAAAGGATACACCTGCCAGATTTCCTTGCAAACTCTGTGATGAACACCATGAAACCTAGCATTGTCCGAGGCTTCAGGAATGCACAGATTACCTTGCCAAAAGGGATACTAGTAAGACCCCCACTATCCTTAGGAATCCTTTTCCCACTCAGCAACAACAAAATCTTATTGCAAACCAACGACGACCCATGCCAGGGGGCAATGATGGTTCGCAACATCCTTCAGTTGGTGAAGGATCTTCTGCCGTTTACACATTTGGAATGGTAGATCTCGCCACAGGAGCCAAATATTATGGAGCTCCTGTCGCTTCGGCAGCAGAACCATCCTCAAGTCAAAACCCATCGCCACCCAATGATCAGCATATCGAAAGGCCGGTTGAGGACTTTGTAATTCGACACCCCAAAGGGGGCACTTCAATGCACAATGCACAATACATCTCCACGTGCCGCCCAACACTACAATATTGTAGAGGACTTGGTGCAAGCGTCGGCGGCTATGTCGGCGCTCAAAGTATTACAAACATGCCCCAGCCAACATAAAGCTTTGCTTTCGGATATCGGAGGTATTGACCTTACAGATTCCACGCTTGGTATTTTCAACATGGACAAGTGTAAACCTCCCCTTTCCCACCAGCTTGCATTTCAGGTGCATAGACTTCGAAAGGTAAAGGTATACGCCGAACTGTCATCGACGAAGGTGCTTCAGCCTGCGTCATGCCAGCTTCATGTTGGCTCGCCCTGGGTTCTCCAACCCTATCCCCACTGTTGAAATCCCTTAAAGCTTTCGACGGCCACACCTTTGTCCCAAAAGGATACTTAGCCAGTTTTCCCATCACTTTGGCTAGGAAAATAGTAATGGTAGACGTAGAAGTTGTAGACAGAAAACTCGACTATAATATCTTTTTGGGTCGCAGTTGGAAATATGCCATGACAACCATCGTATCTACTATCTTTCGCATCATCCAATTTCCATTGGATGGAAAGGTAGTTATAGTGGATCAGTTGTCTTTCTACACCCCTGATTATTCACCATTACCAAGTGGCTTCGTACCCCTATTAGGCGGTGGAACTGACTCTTACGTCACTATCGGTACTAGTCTATTGAAGGCTTCTTCCCTCATGGGTTGTTTCCCTCTTCAATTGCCCAAGGTTCCACAGATGGTCAATATGCTTTCTTATATTCCTCATGAATAGACCAATCCATGGATCCTATGGGCTCCTTCAGACATTGACACATACGAGGTACAAATGTCGTTGTCACCAGCTAAATTGGCCTTCCAAGTCATTCAATTTGCATCTGAATCTCCGGTCACTTTGGTTTCAGCCAATAGTACCACTGACCCCCCCATAACCGCTCTTTCTTTCGATCCACTCAATCAAGTCTTATTGATGGACGAAGCTATTAGAGAGATCACGAGGTTAGAAGAGCGACCTTGGGATGATTTGCACCATCATGTTTCAATATCTGATTCGGACATGATACCTCTTTAAATCATGGCATCGGACACACATTAAATCATTTCCTCACCGTATACGACTATCCAAATTTTGGACTCAGAAGGAGACAGGGGCAATATTTCACAAACATTGCTCCCCAATATTTGTATCATGACAGGCATCGTGGAAAACATTCAGAATGGAGCCAATCACAATGTTGAGGAAATTGTGAGCTTCACCTACTCGTTTAGGGACTTCCGCGATGTTTTTCCTTGGTCTTATGAGGAAAGGCATGGCATAGACCCTTCTATAGTCAAGCATGAGATCAAGGAAGGTCGAGCGTTCTTTTTATGGTATTTTTCTTGCTCGTTAATCCGAAAAACCCCCAGTCTTATTCTTTGGGCTCGTTAAACTACAAACGAAGAATAATAGAGCACTATTAGGGATATTTTATTGCTCTTTAAAAAATACAAACATCCCCGAGTTTTTGTCATTACACTTGTTAAATCTATGCAACGATAGATAGAGCACTGTTAGGGATATTTTATTTCTCTTTAAAAAATACAAACATCCCCAATTTTTCATTGTTAAGCTCGTTAAAATCTATCTAACTATGGTAGAGCACTTTTGGAGATATTTTATTGCTCTTTAAAAAATACAAACATCTCCGAGATTTTGTAGTAGGACTCGTTAAACATCCATACCACAATCCGCAAAGCACTTTTTTGGGATATTTTATCACTCTTTAAACAATATAAACATCCCCTAGTCATCATTTGCACTCGTTAAATATATTCAAACGATGCTCTGAGCACCTCTTTTTTAATCTTGTTCCCGCTCATAAACTGAAAAAGACCAATGGATCATCCTTTTTAGGCACTTTTTTCTCATTCTTTAAACTGAAAAAATCCCGAGCTGTGTCTTTCTGCTCGTTAAACATGCTAAAGATGACCCGAGCATTCTTTTAGGTACTTTTTTCTTGCTCGTTCAAAAATGAAAAATCTCGAGTTTTTGTTACTGAGCTCGTTAAAGTGTCACGACAAAACACGAGTTTATTTTGTCGCCTCGTACTTGTAACAAAATGAGGTCGACATCTACTGAAAAAAGGTTTCTCTTTATCTAGGTTCAATAGATTAAATACGAAAAAGTAACTGATACGTGTATACTATTAACATTTTGTCGCACCCGATTAACAACTATGACAAAGTGACCACCATGGAGTCTATCTTTACAATCTTTTTAGACTCTCTAAATATGAAAAGACCACCGAATTGTCTAGTCTTGACTCTTTAAATACACAAATAAGATATAGAGTCGTTCTTTTTAAGATACTTTTCAGACTCTTAAAAGATGAAAAAATCGACGAGTTTGCCTGTCTGGACTCATTAAACTAATCAGATAGGGCAAAGAGTCGTTCTTTTTGCGATCCTTTTCAGACTCTTTAAACATGAAAAGATCAATGAGTTTACCCGTCTGGACTCATTAAAAAATCAGATGGGGAAAGTGGACAATATAACTCTATCCTATATTCAAAAGCATGGTTTGGCAGCATTCCATCCCTTGAACAAGGCTCTCCCTCAGATAAACCTTCATTTTGATAGCCTCTCAGAATGAACCCTACCAACCTATGAGTTTTTAGCCTATATACCCTGATGTAATTGCATCTCTGTATCTTAAACACTCTGTAGTGTTCATGAGTCTAGTGTTGTCTGGTTAAAACCGTTGTTGTGCCTTCTATTTTTCAAGGGTTCCCATTTGTTTCCTCTATCAACCGATGCTACATATCCTTTCATCATGCCCTCCATTGTTTACACCCAAAAGCTCAAAAGATTCTTCAAAAAACAAAATCATCTTTGTCCGGTTTCGGGTCGACTGATTTTGGACACGTCATTGCCTACCTTTTGACAGGTTTCTTCCTATCGAATTCAACCCTCTATCTAGGAAGATATCCTAGAAACACATTCAGTGCCTTGGTGCTTGCAGACATTAGTGGCAGGTTACCTTGTGCTTGATCACAGGTTTTCATTATTGGCTCCTGGTTAAGCAATTCTATGAGTGTTCAACGACAAAAAAATCTTTCACACTCGCTAGTTTGCACTGTGCATCTTGGAGACCATCACCATTATCAGTGGCCTTCCTCACATCTGTTAACAGTCTCCATTATTGGCTGGTAATCAGATGATTTTGTGCATGTTCGACATCAACTCATTTTATCACATGTACCGATCTATGCTATTCGGTGAAGCAGGAATCAAGACCTTGGGTAGAGGCTTGCATCATTCAGCCTTGTTTCCTCTCCCAAGCTGCGATATTGTTCTTTGGAGACAACTATTTCAGGATAATCTATTGTGACACTGGATCCGCCCTGTGCCATATTGGCAGCCAACATTGTTATATCTCCGAGGAGAAAGTTACTTGGACATAGCTACTGAGCATGGGAATGCCTGACTCAAGACATGATTTTAGAAGCTTATATATATGTACTTTTGTTGTATCAGGCTTTCCTCTCTCTCTCTCTCTCTCTCTCTCTCTCTCTCTCTCTCTCTCTCTAAATATTTTGACAGTGAATTACAGTGTTTTTTTCATAAAGTATTTCGGCCATCATCTCTGCCTCTGATCTCATACTTTAGGGGGCATCTTTTATAGGACAAATTGACCTCCTAATCAACTCAGAGGAGAAAGACAAGATGATTGGATCCATGACCACAATTGCAGGCCCAAAATCCACACTAACACTCCCTATACACTAACAACCTACTTTATAAAGCTTGTTACCAAACATAAAGGAGCGTTAGTCAACCTGCTAACTCTTCTTGTTAGACCAGGGGGAGCGTTAGTGAACTTAAGTGATGTTCAAAGAGGTTCTGCCAATGAATCTGCTAATAAATATCTAGATATTAAATCCCTGTATTTATGCAAGAAAAGCAAGGAAACTCCAAAAATCAAGATATTTGGAGAAATTCTATTCCGAAAACAAAGGCAAATGGGAAAAAGCTTGTAAATAGGGCAGCTTCATGGTTTTTTCCATAATGAAATACAGGTGGAGTTTGGTAGCCCTAAATCGATTGCTACATAAGCAATGAGAGGGCCATTGCAAAAGGGTCAGAGCATTTAGAAGGATAGCCCATAGTGCTATTGTGAAATTGTCATATTCTTGAAGGAGCTAGCTGAAAGAAGGAGAGAGAGAGAGAGGAAGAATGGATAAGGAAGGCTGATGCAATAGGGTTGTTGTAATCACTCTTTCATTTTGAATATAGGACTGCAATTGTGTTCCCGACTCCAAAGTGTCAGTGATATTGTGCATTCATTTGTTAATTCTGATGCTTGTTGTGTTGAGTAGATAAGTTATACATTTATACATGTTTGTTACGGATTCTTTCATTAATTGTCAGAAGTGTATGCTATGATTGGTTTGCTTTGTTATTTTGTGCAGGAATCGTCTTGGAGCCGGTTAGGAGTTCTTCTTACTGCATGGAGATCCCCAAGTGAATCTAGAAAGAACCAAAGGTGATCCTTTTTCCATACCCTTTCAATATATGTGTGATAGATGAACATGTGTGTAATAGGTAGCTTTTGCAGATAACCTTACGATCTGTCGAAGGTCCCAGGAAGACTTTCGAGGGTAGTTTTCATCCCGTGCATTTAACCCCATAGCAGGTATCACTTAATTGTTTCCATACATCATGAATATGACGGGCTATATGACTGTCTTATATATCTGTGTTCCTTATATGTGATAGTCTAGCGTGAAGTGGATATTTATATTGCATTCACCATAACTAGCGTGAAGCGGATATATATATTGCGTTCACCATCATCCTGACTGTCTGTTATTCCAGCGTTCCATATGGTCTAGCGTGAAGCGGATATATATATTGTGTTCACCATAATCCTGGCTATCTGTTGTTCCAGAGTTCCATATGATCTAGCGTGAAGTGGATATATATATTGCCTATGGCTCTGTACCTGCGTATAACAGCTGCTATGCGTATTAGGGCCTGCGCATTACAGTGATACATGATAGCTGTATTAGGGCCTGCATATACATAACATCATATACATGTCTCCAAGTCTGCATGTATACATATCTCCATATATGCGTATATTATCTAGCCAGCGTAATGCTATGTGTATAGCCAGTGTAATGGTAAGCGTATATATATATATATATATATGGCTGCGTATATGGCATCTTGTGTATAGGAGTCTCCATTGACAGCATATAAGGTACAGCGTATAAGGTCTGTTTGCATCCTCATAAGCCTGTGGTTGGCTAGGGAATAGCAGCGATTAGGGAATCATAGCAGATACGACATCATAACATTTAGGGAATCATAGGCCAACATATTCTTTTGTTTTCTCCTTCTCCAAAAACCCAAGATGTGGAGAGGAGATCACCTCAAGAATACTTGACTTAAATGACTTCAAGTTCTCACCAATTTATACTAAAACATAAGGTTGAATAGACATGACGTTTGGGTTTCTTGAGCCTATGTAAGAGCTGGTCGGCTAGATAATAAAAAAATAATCTAAATAAATTCATATCTCCATAAATACATATCGAAATCGGATGATCTTTGGATCAATCCTACACCTCTCGATGAGAGGGATCCAGTAAAAATATCAAATGACATAAATAAGCTGACCCACATGGATTTTGGCCCTAGTTTCCAATTTAACACTCCCTCTCAACTAGGGAGAACTCCATCTGCTGATCCATAAGTCTGACTATACTATCTTTGTCATCAGTGCCCTGGAATGCTCTTCCCAGCTCTTTTTAAGTCTGCTGGCTCTGTTAGCTCTGCTCAGCTCTACTAGCTCTGCTATCTCTGCTCTGCTCTGCTCAACTTAGCTCTGCTGAACTATGAAGAAGAAGAATTGATCAAGAATGTCTCATACCATTCTCCACTAAGCCGAAGTCAGTCTCAGAGTGTGTACCACTAGTCCCAGACCAGTCTTAACCAACCCGTAGCCAGCTTCATAGTATGTACCACTCTCATTGGTCCTAGACTAGTACTGCACTGGCACGAAGTCAGTCTCAGATTATGTACCATTGGTCCCACACCAGTCTCAACCGACCCGAAGTTAGCGTCATAGTATGGTACAACTCCTACCACTGGTCCCAGACCAGTAACATTGATCCCAAATCAATGGAGGTCATCCTAGCATAGGGAGTATGGTAGATACAACAATGTGTCCATCAATACTACTATGGTCCCTAACTTCATTTCCCTGCTCATTGATCAGATGAGAGGTACCTCCCATGAGTCCCAGACTGCATGGGTAGGATGCCTCAGCAGGAGAACTAATCAATCCTGTCCTCACAAGAGAACACATCAATCCTGCTACAATCACCATGGAGAACACATCAATCTAGGCCTCACAGGAGAACACATCAATCCTACTACAATCGCCATGGAGAACACATCAATCCAGGCCTCACAGAAGAACACATCAATCCTACTACAATCGCCATGGAGAACACATCAATCCAGGCCTCACAGGAGAACTAATCATCCTTCTACACAGGAGAGAAAATCATCCTATTCCACAAGAGAGTGAATCATCTTGTCCCACAAGAGAGCGAATCATCTTGTTCCAGTGCGCACCACCAGGGGAGGGTGAGTCACCCTGTGGTCGTATGTTGCTCCAGTAAGAACCGGAAGCCCCCCAGAGCTCCCAGAGCTCAATGTATGCAACATGTAGGACCCTTTTACAAAGTTCTCTCGACGACTCTAAGTCGTTTGGGAAAATAAAAATTTTTATCTTTCCTCGGAGCTCTGACCTGTACATCATCTCAATGCAATGGAGCCTCCTTGCTCATCGGCTTACCATATCCCAGATAAGGTAGTAGTTGATGTCTCTCTGTTGGAGCAATCATTGAATACGGGATTCCTCAATAATCGAATCCCACCTATGGTTGTCACAGAGAATCACAGTGGTATTCATCATGTGTACTCACTGAAGAGTTTCCATAGCTAGGCAACTTCATACGAGGTCATACTCGTAATTATGTATCCGGTCTCAACAGTACTTATAACAACCGATTTCTACTTCCTTCTCATCCATGATATCGAAGCAGAATCCAAAGAGAACCAACACTGAGAAGTGCTCTAGTGATTCTCCACAATGCTTGCCCGGTTAGCATTTGAATAATCATGTAGGTTTCATATTTCCAGAAGTGTATCTCAATCCATGAGAGATTGTGCCCCGAAGATATCTCAGAGGATTCTTGGCACCAATGCAGTGAGGCTCAACCAAATATGAGCTCACCATGCTAACTTCAAAACATATCTCCAGATAGAAGTTCACCGAGAACATCAACGTGATTGAGTTTATGAAACTCAGAGGCATTTCCCAAATCTGGTCTAATATCACTACCATATAGTTTCTGAAAGTTAATATCCTTGAGGTAGTCAAAGGCTTGCAGTTTATCATTCCACATATAGAATCTAGCTCCCTCTGTATCCTACAAATGAGAGGGTCTGCACCTGTCAGACATAGGTGCCGGTATGAGAGTTCTATCATCCACAACCTTCGAGTAATGGTTTGGATTGATTTCACTCCTAGTGAATCTCAACTTCATCAAACAGTTGTTGATACTCTCATACTATGCCTGGGGTGATTTGCTTCAAGCCATAGGGGGCTTTCTTCCACCTGTCTACATGAGATTCCCATTCATGAATCTCAAAACTCCACGGGTTGTTTCAAACCTGTGGACCTGCTACTTGAGGGGAATGGTCCCCTTGTAACATTTTCCTTCTGTACATCTCAAACATGTAGTTTCATGCTCTTTTTGAATTCAGGCTTCCCTGTCATCATCTGACTCATAGACCTCCAGTGCTATGTGTCAATGGACATGGTCCTACTCGTGGACTTCTTGTAACTTAATACAACCCTGAAATGAAAAGCATCTTAGAAAATTCTATTTTCAAACACGTACCTTTCCATTGAAGAATGCCACCCTGAAACCTTTGACTTCCATTTCCGAGATGGACATCAGGTTCTTTTTGCAATCAGGTACATAAAAGAGATCTTGGATTCCTTGCTTTCTTTGAAGAGACGGTCGTGTCCTTGATGACCTGCTTCTCTTCCATTCAGACACTCCTTCGCATAAGGGCCAAACTTATTGTAGCCAAGGCATCTACCTTTCCTTCCATCCTTATATCCGAACATCCCAATGAAGTAATCTTTAGGTATGCCATCAGAAGTTCTGCTGCGCCATTCTAATAATATGCTCTGCTTCGACTTCACCCTAAGTGAATTGTGAGGAACACATTGATCCTTTTGTCTTGTCCCAACTATCTTTGGTGATTGCTCTTTCACTCTTGCTTGGGCATTGTCTTCACCTCAGCTCTGATACCATGTTAATTTTAGGTATGTCTATGCTAGAGCAATTTATTTAATTTATTTTCCATATTAGCAATCACATCAGCATAAAATAAGCTGCAGATAGAACATAAATATAAATCGCAGAAGAGAAGCCAAGACAAGAGGACACAAGATGTGTCGCAAGCCATGGAAAAACCCCACAATGTGTGGGGAAACCCTTTGATGAAATCTTCTTTTATCTTCAAAGTTCAGCAGAGAAAGAGAGAGAGAGAGAGAGAGAGAGAGAGAGAGAGAGAGAGATAATACATTTACAACAGAAGTCAAAACTTTGACTTATCTAGATCTGAGCATAGATCATTTCCTATAATGATGAGATCAGTTAAAGACATTATGCTTCAACTGAATCTCATAGGTCACGACTTCACCTATCCATTTCGTTCATCTACTGCACCTTACCGTGTAGCACCATCATGCTACATCATGCATCTTCATGCTGCTAATGATCATTGTGCTACCCATACATCAATTTGTCCATGACTTCATACTTCATGATGCCCATGTGTCGTGCTGCTTCATGATTTCAACATACAACTCATACTTGTGATTACATTTATCATGATACTATCCATTCTCCATGTATCATACATCATGCTGCTGCCCAAGCTCATATCATCATGCCACCTTTACTATCCTTCTGTATATCAGCCTTAGCTGCTTGCTATGGCTTGCAGCCTAGCAAAGCAGCTAGGCTATCCTCCATGCAATCCCATTACTTTCTTATCATTGTTTATATGACCAGTGTTCTTCATAACCATGCTGGACTGCAGTTATAACTGAAGTAGATTATATATATTATACAAATGCTCTCATAATATATATGACCATTCCATACATCATGAAGCATATATACATATGACTGTGTCTAGGTGATTGTGTTTCATACAGCGTATGATGACTGCGTTCCATACATTATTGTGTCCCACGATTGCTGCTTCCATATATCATATGACCCGCGAGGTATATCACCATGACTGCCTAGCATATCATGACTGTCCAACATTTAAATATATCGTTATGAGATCTGTGAGGTATATCTCTATGTGGACAGCATATATATAGTGCGTATAGTTTCCATATCTACACTGCCAGATCTCAGATCACACATGGATTCATCGTTTCTGTCCTACGTATATTTGTTGTGTTAGGGTATCACTTAACTATTTCCATACATCATGAATATGACGGGCTATATGACTGCATTGTATATCTGCATTCCTTATATGTGACGGTCTAGCGTGAAGCAGATATTTATATTGCATTCACCATAACTAGCGTGAAGCAGATATACATATTGCGTTCACCATCATCGTGATTGTCCGTTGTTCCAGCGTTCCATATGGTCTAGCGTGAAGCAGAGATATATATTGTGTTCACCATAATCCTGACTGTCTGCTATTCTAGCGTTCCATATGATCTAGCGTGAAGCAGAAATATATATTTCTTGTGGCTCTATACCTACGTATGACAGCTACTATGCGTATTAGGGCCTGCACATTACTGTGATACATGACCGCTGTATTAGGGCCTGAGTATACATAACAGCGTATAGCTGTCTCCAAGTCTGCGTGTATACATATCTCCATCTATGCGTATATTATCTGGCCAGCATAATGTTATGCGTATGGCCAGTGTAATGCTAATCTTATATATATGTATGGCTGCGTATATGGCATCCTGTGTATAGGAGTCTCCATTGACAGCATATAACGTCCAACGAATAATGTCTGTTTGCATCCTCATAAGCCTGTGGCTGGCTAGCGCATAGCAGCGATTAGGTCATCATAGTAGATACGACATCATAGCAT
>APFE030685216.1:6641-17625 GCA_000404065.3 Pinus taeda
CAATGAAGGGGGGCTCCGCCCCCCCTCTAACCCCCTGGTTCACTACGTAGGTTAGTCGTGGAAAGAATATAACACAACCCAACAGATGGAAGGTAAAACGACATAGTAAAGAACAATCAAAGTGTATCAGGTTTAAAGAGTATCAGATTGAAGACCAAGTCAAGTAAATCATCTAGCATGAAGATAAACAGCAGGGAAGACAATTACAAAATAGAGCATATAAATTCATGTCAAAGTGAAGACAAATGAAAAACAGAGCAGTAAAAGTAAAAAGTAAATATGGATGCATTAAGGGTTAAACAAAGATGAAAACACTTTCACTAGCTACAATGAAATTTATCCAAAGTAAAAGTGAAAAACATTTGAAAGGAATTTAAGGTTAAAAGATGAAATCAGAGCAGAAATGCTACATTCTTCAGAAATTTCCTATTCAAGTCATAGTTGTGCAGAAACTATTGTGGCCAATCCAAGAAGTATTTCAAGAAACTGGAGGAGGTTTTTGTTCCTAATAGGCTAATCTACAAAACCCTATCTCACTTTTTACACAGGTATTACCAAGAAGGAGATAAGTGCATGTCTTCACAGCCTATTTTTCAGTTTGTGCAAAGTCCTTCTTTTGTCATGTTTTTGCAGAGAATATTGTGAATAGTTGGAGCTGAATTTTGCGAAATTGAGATATTTTTATCTCAAAAATATTCCTATCTACAAAAACCTCTTTCACTTTTTACATATCTATCACAGACTGAGATATACAAGTGCATCATTGGACCCTAAGTTTGTAGAATTTCTAGGGCAGAATGCACAAAAGAAGGATGTAGTAAGTGACTGGAATGCCTCATCATCAACTAAGAGTTGCTATCAAATTCAAAATTCTCTTCTTTGTCACCATAAATCCATAAAATTGGTGCCAAAATAGATTCATTAGTTTTGAATGTCCTTTATTTAAGTTCTATTATGGTAAAACAGTTTGAGATATTTGTAAACCAATCTTGATATTTTTTTCAAGATATTTCAATTTAGAATTAGTATAAATACTTCTTCATTTGAAGTATTTGGGATGGATTCTTAGACATTTTTGTACAATTGTTATTTTGGAATAAAGTGTTGTTGAACAACTCTTGTATGGCTGGCTGGATGAAGAAATAAAGCAAAGGACTTTTTACAAGATTCATGTGTCAAACATTGGACAAATAAGTATTCTATGTCGCATGTGTTATTGTTTTCTGGTTAAATATTTCAATTGTGTTTCATATCTGAATATTAAAACAAAAAAGTATAATTCAGGAAGTGTTTAAGTGCAATCTGTCTTCAAAATCGTTTTTATTCTAAATATTTTCTTCTAAACTATCATACGAAAGGAATTCTTAACTGCTCCTGCTTTTTAGTTTATTATTTTGGTCATTTAATAAGAAATTCTAAATTTCTTTTTATTAGTTATAATCCACTTTCCTTCTTCTTAAAACATGTTGAAAGATTCTTAATTGCCCTTCTTCCCTTTTAAGTCCATTCCATCTTTTCAAGTTATCATTTGATCCCTGTTTAACTATCTTGCCCTGTGAAGCCATCCTTTGTTGAAAAACCTGATCCAGTTAAGCCATCTTCAGTTGACTCCATAGCCCAATGGCTTGAGATCCTTAGTTCTATCCATCTGCTCCTGAATTCCACCACCAAACACAATCAAAACCCAAGCTTTCATAACTAGCCTAATATCTTATAAAACAAAGCTAAATCTTAAAGAGAGAACCCTCTCTGAGTATAGATTGGGTAAATTTTGTACTTAAAAGTTGGTTTGTGGTTACCTCGGACCCCTTTCTTTCTTCTAACAACTTTAAGGAAAATCTGAGTGATAACATAGTGGCGACTCCACTGGGGAGAACTAACATTTTCTTCAGAATTGTTTTACAGGTTTAGATCTGATCTATGATGGTGGATAGTGATCATACACACAAAGGTTAAAATCTTCCACCTGGCGACTCCAAATCAATTTCACAATCAAGGCTCCACTAAAGAAATGAACCTGAAAGAACTCTGTGAAAAGATCAGGCTTTTAACTTGGATTCTTATCCAAGACATTATGTTCTTTCTAAATTGATAGAGTTTTCCAATGTATATAGTATTTTAGAGAAGATCTTAGAGTAGTTTTTAATTTATCTCTTTTGGAAATTGTAAATATAAAATCTCCATGCACATTTGGGCATCATTCTTCTGGCTCTTTTCATGACCATTTTCCAATCAAGAAGCCCCAAACAATCAAGACTCCATTGTTGAAAGATCCAGAACTTCAAATTTCAGATAAATTCCACAACCAAATAATCCATATTCCAAAGCATTAATAGTGAGACAGGATGACCAAGTTTGTGGAAAATCTTTCATTTGATGAAATTTTAAATGAATTCAGGGATGATTTATCAAAATTTCAGCTTCATGAAGATTTTTTAAGAGTTGTGTTTATAATTGTCAAAATAAGAAAATACTCTCATGAAATTAAAATTAGTTTTCTTAATTTAGTTGTTGAAAAATAGGAAAATGAAATTAAACTTTTGCATTCTCAAATTCAATCATATAATTTCTGAGATCTTAAAGAATTCTTACAAAATCTTCCTTCTCCAAACGAAAAGGAAATTGTACTACCTTTCGATTTGCAGATTGAGGATGATTATGCTTTCAAGAGCAAGACTGAAGAAGTAATTGCAGGGTTTAGTATTGAGGATACAGCTGATAAATTAGACAATGAAAGCCTAAAAGAAACTATCACACTTTATGCTTTTGTTGATCCTATAGCAGACTATATGGAGGTTCTTCTCAACTCAAATTCTTTAACATGTTTTCTCTATGAGGACAAAATACATCAGCAATGGCCTTTGTATATCACAGTTTCGATTATGTGGATACATGATCAAATTATGCTTTTGAGTTTACCGACAATCAGTCAAGCAATTCATTTGTTTCTGTAGTTGCTTGATTGGCTTCATTGCCATTTTTGTATTATTTAATTCAACCTGATTTTCAATAACACAGAGTAGGTAGGATTTAATTAGATTATGAAATAAATCCTAAAAGATTTGAATCTAATAAAAAGGCCCTAAGATCTTGATGATTTACTAATTTGGTTTGAAGGTTACAACACCTTTTAGTTTCAGGTCAAATCTCAAGTTGTGCAGGAAAAGGTTAAAAAGATTTTTAATAAAAAGACCAAGGCTGAAGATTCCTACCTAAGTGACAAGGTGCTCAAGCGGGATTCAAGAAGGGAGAATAAAGGTTTGGTGTTGACTGGATGGTAATATTGGAGTTGAAGCCCGAAGAGAAGGCCCTAAGCTTCAGAAGTATCACTGTCATACATATAATAAAGCAGCAAGGAAGAGAAGATTACAGAGCACAGTCAAAGTCATTAAGAGGCCATTGATCTACTGTTCTTGACTTTCCACCAGGAAAAGCCATCCTCAAGTGGAGCCACTGTTATGCCCCTATACCAATAGGTGTCATATATCATGATTGACTTGTTGAGCTTTATAATATGTTCATAACTTCACTTGTTGCAAATGTTTTCCATATTTGTAAAAAATCAAAAAATTTAAAAAATGTAAAGAGGGTATACCCTAAAAGAAAAATCAAAGGGTGAAAAAAATAAAGAGATGGTCTAAAAAATGAAAGAAAATGAACCCCAACAAAAAGAAAGACCAGGAAAGTGTGCAAGTCTAAATGCCACTACTTTTTTATTGTTGTATAATAAAAATTGTGTGCAGTTTGTCGCTTATGCCACAATTTATGAATAGTCAAATAGTTTAAGTTTGGCTAATTCATTTTTCAATTTCATGTTGTAGAAATAGAGAATAAATATCTGACCAAACAGTGTAATCTTGGCAGATAAGTAGATAGATAGAGTGAAAAAATGAGCTCAACAGTTTAATCTAAGCCCTTGGATGTAATAAGTGTAGACTTAGATAGGCCATCACCATGTAAAAGAAAAGAAAAGTTTGATAAGAGTTTTCCAGACTAAGTGCACCCTAATAAAGAAGTGAAAATGCCAAGTTAAGTAGGTATGGTAGGTAGATGATGGTTGTAGAATAATATATGGTGAATGATAAGTTTAAATGTGTAAATATTTTACTTTCATCACAAGGCAAAGACATGTATCACATAGAAGACACATCAAGCAAGCAAAGTCAAAAATAATTAACCTCCCTACTCATTTCCCCTAAATTTTCACTAATTTCCCCTAAGTGCCAAGGTATTTATCAAGTTAGAGGGGCTCAGAGCATTTCTCTAACTTTTGGAGGGACCGGACCTTCAGCCCAATAATTTATGATACCTTAAGCACTTAAGCCCATTCATCAATAAACACACCTCTTCATAAGTCATTCATTCCCTTTATAAATTTTTTTCTACGTAAAATTCTATTTTACTTAGGGAAATTAAAATATTTTCCATCAAAAACCCTCATTTTTCACCTAGCCTAAGCTTTAAACATACACATGAAAATGTTTTAGACTTAACACTTTTTCCATTCATTTGGTCATATTAATTGCTAACTTACATTATTATACAGTTCCCCTATAAAGGTTACCCACTCCCGTATTATTTTAACTATGTAAAAACCCCAAATTCTTATATATATCCCGCCCCTCGGTTAAATATAACCATAATACATAAATAATTTGGATTAATTAGTTAATATGTAACTAATTAAGAACCCCGACCCCTCCATGTTAAATAAGGATTAATCAACCCTCATGGTCAATTAATAACTTTTTCCACCAATCTTGTCACTCCCGATGCGATTAAAAAACCTTAATCATGTCGGGCCCGCCCTCCATTAAACTCCTGTCACATCATCTCCCCGATAGTCGTCTGATCAAGCCTCTCAGATCTGACGAGTATCGTGCATATCGCACAGCCCTCTACGATCGAACGTTAGCGCACGATCGTGAGTGATTTTGCAAACAGTGCCCTCGTCACGCATCGCTCATCATATGGAATCGCTCAATCTAGCCCAAATACTGCCTCCCCTCCATTAGCAGTGTGATGAAAATTGCTTACCACCTCCCACTAATGGCAAAACATCAAATCGTTTGCCCGCTGACGCCACTCATCCAAATCCCGAAACCCGCAAAATTTTTGACTTTGTATAAAAACCAAAAGTAATTAGTTTGTCGTCCTATTCTGCGAACGTATGCATGCAGCAACCTGAACGATGAAAGTCAACCAGCTCGTGTACTCAGCCATCAACCACCCTGAAAGTTGCTACTTGATGCCACTCTAGTCCATGGTGTGCTCCCAAGTCAACCAGTACACCATTACCAGTCACTCCATAACAGGTGATCAAAAAACTGCAGCCTTGGATAAACATTCTTAATACTAGTCATAAGGCTTGTTTACTCCGAGATTGTTATCAAATCTATTCAAATAGAGATGGAAGGTAAAATGACACAGTAAAGAACAATAAAAGTGTATTAGGGTTAAAGAGTATCATATTGAAGACCAAGTTAAGTAAATCATCTAGCATGAAGATAAACAACAGGAAAGACAAGTACAAAATAGAGCATATAAATTCATGTCAAAGTGAAGACAGATGAAAAACAAAGCGGTAAAAGTAAAAAGTAAATAGTAAAAAGTAAATATGGATGCATTAAGGGCTAAACAAAGATGAAAACACTTTCACCAGCTACAATGAAATTTATCCAATGTAAAAGTGAAAAACAGTTGAAAGGAATTTAAGGTTAAAAAATGAAATCAAAGCAGAAATGGTACATTCTTCAGAAATTTCCTGTTTAAATCATAGTTGTGTAGAAACTATTGTGGTCAATCCGAGAAATATTTTGAGAAATTGGAGGAGGTTTTTGTTCCTAACATGCTAATATAAAAAACCCTATCTCACTTTTTACACAAGTATTACCAAGAGGGAGATAAGTGCATGTCTTCACAGCCTATTTTTCAGTTTGTGCAAAGTCCTGTTTTTGACATCTTTTTGTATAGAATATTGTGAACAACTGGAGCTGAATTTTGGTAAACTGTGAGATTTTTATCTCAAAAACATTCCTATATACAAAAACCTCTTTCACTTTTTACATATCTATCACAGACTGAGATATACAAGTGCATCATTGGACCCTAAGTTTGTATAATTTCTGGGGCAGAATGCACAATGGAAGGATGCAGTAAGTGACTGGGATGCCTCATCATCAACTAAGAGTTTCTATCAAATTTTACTTTTTCTTCTTTGTCACCATAAATCCATAAAATTAGTGCCAAATAGATTCATTAGTTTTGAATGTCCTTTATTTAATTTCTATTATGGTAAAACAGTTTGAGATATTTGTAAACCAATCTTGATATTTTTTCAAGATATTTCAGTTTAGAATTAGTATAAATACTTCTTCATTTGAAGTATTTGGGGTGGATTCTTAGACATTTTTGTAGACTTATTATTTTAGAATAAAGTGTTGTTGAACAACTCTTTTGTGGCTGGCTAGATGAAGAAATAAAGCAAAGGACTTTTTATAGGATCCACGTGTCAAACATTGGACAAATAAATATTCTATATCTCATGTGTTATTGTTTTCTGGTTAAATATTTCAATTGTGTTTCATATCTAAATATTAAAATGAAAAAGTATAATTCAGGAAGTGCTTAAGTGCAATCTGTGTTCAAAATCGTTTTTATTCTAAATGTTTTCTTCTAAACTATCATAGGCAAGGAATTCTTAACTGCTCCTGCTTTTTAGTTTTTCATTTTGGTCATTTAATAAGAAATTCTTAATTGTTTTTTATTAGTAATCATCCACTTTCCCTCTTCTTAAAACATGTTGAATGATTCTTAATTTCCCTTCTTCCATTTTAAGTCCATTCCATCTTTTCAAGTTACCATGTATTCCTTATTTAGCTATCTTGCTCTGTGAAGCCATTCTTTGTTGAAAAACCTGATCCAGTTAAGCCATCTTCAGTTGACTCCATAGCCCAATGGCCTGAGATCCTTAGTTTTATCCATCTGCCCCTGAATTCCACCACCAAACACAATCAAAACCCAAGCTTTCATAACTATCATAATATCTTATAAAACAAAGCTAAATCTTAAAGAGAGAGCCATCTCTGAGTACAGATTAGCTAGATTTTATACTTAAAAGTTGGTTTGTGGTTACCTCAGACCCCTTTCCTTCTTCTAACAACTTCAAGGAAAATCTGAGTGATAACAATATCAAAATTATGAGACTAAGTGCAACAAATTTCGTTCTCACAAAGAGTAACAAAAAATGAAATGGAAGCTAATATGGATGGTCTAAATAATGGTTTAAATAGACATGGAAGGTTTAAAAGTAGATGTGGAAGTTTTAAAAGCAGACATGAAAGGTTTGAAGGATGGTTTAAAAGTATACAGGAGAGGTTTGAAAGAAGGTTTGACAAAGTTGCTACAAGAAATGTTTCCCAATGAAACTCATGATAAGAAGAAACGAAATGCTAATCATGATTTCATAGACTCTAATGTTGGATTGAAGACCCACCATATTCCAAAGATTGATATGAGGAAGTTTGATTGCAAGGATCCAGTAACATGGATACTACAAATGGAGCAATATTTTGATCTCCATAATGTGCAACATACACAAAAGGTATGCATTGCAACTTTATATTTAGAACCCAATCAGTTTGTATGGTATTGATGGATTTGTTATCGTAAACCACTTGTCACTTGGTCAATTTTTACAAAGGAAATGATAGAATATTATGAGGATACAAAGAGAAACACCTTCTTTAGCCAATTGATAAATCACAAACAAAAGGGTTCAATGGCAGAGCACATTGAGGACTTACAAAAATTGAATATAAGGGTAAATGATATTTCATAGGAACATAGGATTGAGGTTTTCATAGGGACTTTAAAGGATAACATCCAACATGAGGTTCGCCTTTGGGAACCTAATTCATTGCAAAAGGCATTCCGGGTGGCAAGAAAAGTTGAAAGCAAAACTATGCCAACAAGGAATTCTACCACTCACAAATATAAAGATAGAAGTGTTGTTTCTCCTAACCTTCCACAACCTACAAGGTTGACACCAAAACAATTGGAAGAAAAAATAGAAAAATGGATTTGTTATAGTTGTGATAGAAAATACACTAAAGGTCATAAGTGTGTTGAGAAGAAATTATTTTACATAGATTGTGAAGAGTAGGAGGAAAAAGAACAAGAAACGTCAAAAGAAGAGGATATACACCAAGGGCCAACTCTAGAGAAAGAAGAAATGAAACTGATCATATTTTGTAATGCATTGGCATGAATTACCACTCCTCAAACTCTCAAGATAGAAGGACATATCAATAAGAAAAAGGTAATAGTGTTGATTGATTCGGGTAGTACCCATAATTTTATTCATTGTAAGATTTCCAAGGAATTGAATTGCTTCCTATATCCAGCACAAGGTATTTCAAGTTATGGTTGCAAATGGAGGAACTATAAATTGCTTCGGAAAGTGCCATAATATCAAGCTAACCATGGGAGAATATGTATTGAATAGTCCAGTGACTTCCATTCCAATGGGTGGTGTTGATGTTGTACTAGGAGCCCAATGGTTACAATCTTTAGGTACGATAGTTTTTAATTTTCAAGAACTTGAAATTTTTTTGGGAAGGAAAGGAAGTTGAATTAAGTGGTATCATAGGGAAACCAGGAAAGTAATCAGCTCTAACGGCATGAAAAAGCATCTAAATAAAGAACAACGGAGCATAATTTCACAATTATGCTCACTAGAGATTCAAACATTGAAATCATATATTTCTTGATATCTCCAAAAAGTCTTGGACAATCATTCCAAGGTATTTGAGACTCCCAAAGGCCTCCCACCTATTCGTGATCATGATCATGCTATTCGTTTGATTCCAGGAAGTGTTCCTCCTGTTAGCACCTAAATCTGCCTTAGGCTGAAGGAAGGCAAAATTCAGGGTAAACACAAACCACGCTCAGTCCGATAGCTCGCCCTATCAGAACAGGAGAGGGCTCTCTCCAGGTCACGCTCAGTGAATAGATAAATGATATGGCCTGAGATGACTTACAATGAAATATTGATTTTATGCTAGTAAATAAATATGGATACAAGAAACAAAGTTTTATGAATGACTACGTTTCTGGGATATATGGGACCAACAGACAGTATGAGCAGAGAATTTAACATAAAGGCCCAGATTACTTCGTGAGGCAAGACAGGCGGAAAGTCTAGCAATTAAATTTGAAGTAATGCGGAACAGAAAGATTGTTTAGGAGGGTGAAAAGGGCATAAACACATGAATCCTTTTCAACAGAAGAAAAACACATACGTGAAACTTTCCCACAGGCAGAGCAATAAATATGAAATCTACCTTATCTTACTTAGAAAATTTCACTAGAAATGAAGATGAAATGAACTGTGAAACATAACGAAATACATATGAAACATAAATAGGCACATTTGCTACACTCACAACCACATGAATCTCATGAAACAGAGTCGTTGCCTTTCATTAATCCTCTGTCAAAATATACAATGAAGAACTGAGTTCTCCCACAGTCTCCCAGAAATTACAATCAACCAACCCTTTACAAATGGTTTGCATACAATAAATAGACTATTCCATGAGGAAATAGAATGACCAAGAGTTTGGGAGTTTCTCAAATCATTACAAAATGGAGATGGAAAGCCAACCATTAGCTACAGGTGCAGCGTTACAAAAATGACAAATGGCTTGGGTGACTGCTCGCCTTCATTTGCCACTTGGAAAGAAGCCATCCTCTAGTTAAAATACTTTAAATTTTTCCTTAGGTGCCGAAAAAAGTGAAGTGTAGATGAGCTAGCCCACTTGGAAAAAGTCGTGAATCGAAATGTCGCGAAGCGGAAAAGATTTGGCCTTTTTCTCTATATGCGTCGTGCCCAAATCTATATGCGCCGTGCCACTTTGGAGGCTCTTTTGAGGTACCTGCAGGAGTCCAAACTGTGCCCAAGTGGAATTTCTGATTTTGGTGCTCATTTTCCCCTCCAAATCTTCATTCTCCCAAGACTGCTTCCTGTGTGTCAAAATAGGGGCAGAGAGGTCATTTTTTTAGTGTTTTTGACCTCCTGGAGACTCAAATCATGCCCAAATTTCTTGTCCACGCACCAGTAGTCGTGATTTTGCATACTGAATCCAAAAATGAAAACCATTTGCAATTTGGAGCTCCCAATCCTAAGCGTCGTGCCAGTGGCGCGGCGCATAGGGAGAAAAAACCTGTGTTGTGACCAAAAAATTGCCATGTGACCAAAATTGCCCCAAATTTCTTGAAATTTGGGTTGGAGATTCTCTATGAGGTACTATGCTGGGCCATAGAGGCTTTAGCCAATATTCGAAGTTGATCTTGCTCTTTTAGCCTCTTTTGCCTCTTTGTCGCTTTGCTCAATTTTGCCTTCAAGCTCCTAATCCGAGCCTTTGAACTCATGTTCCATGCCCTGTAATGATAAACCATCCGCCTCAGTATGGTTTTTTCCCTGTCGGCCTTCTCCATCAGTCTCTCAAGGTGGATTTTGATCCACTCGAGCCAAGACTCACGGTCATTGTTAATCTCTTGCTCCAATGGAGTGAACTCAATCCTCCTATGTTGGGCAGCTTGGCGATTCTCATGGATGCTTTGCAGCTCCATGATCTCATGCCGGTCCTCAAGATGTTTGTTACTCTGCTTGAAATACTTGATAATCCATTTGGCCCTCTCCAAATTGAGTGACAAGTCTTGGATCTCTGTTTTCTGCTCCTAGATGGTCCTCCTAAGTTTGGCACTCTCCACATCTACATCATCATCCTGAATGAGGATGAAGTCAGCCTCCTGTTCACCTGATGGCCCCTCGTCATGCATGGGATTCTTGCCCTTGTCCTGTACCTGTGTTTCTGATGTCGGAAGCGAGGCCCCTTCCACCCCGGGTGGAGATAACACTCGCTTTGCTGCTGCAAACAAATGCCTACTGCCTCTCTGATATGTGATGAATACTGGCATA
>APFE030685216.1:23923-43377 GCA_000404065.3 Pinus taeda
CTCATCCTTCTCAATGCTTCATAGATATGTAAATATTAGCATCCTGCCATCAATGAGTAGTACAATAAATAGATATGTAAATATTAACATCCTACCATCAATGAGTAGTATAATAAATAGAGTTCAGCCTGGAAAAAAAAAGTTAATAATGGGACCTCCAAGATGAATGAAGTGCAGACAATGAACTTCGTGGCAAGGAAACAGGAAACAAGCCTCAGCACAACTTTCGAGGCATAAAGTGGCTAGGCAAGTGGCTAGTAAATGACGTGGCCTAGTGAGGAAATGACATGTGGTAATGACATCTAGCACTCTATGGTCACGACATGTGGTAGGTATATTTGGTCTTTTTGGGTGGCCAATTATAAATTTTCTAAGTGACACATGGCAATGACGTAGCATGACAAGTAGTAGTAATGATGACATGACACTCTATAAGCATGACAAATGGCATGTTTTGATTAGCTCTTGAATTTTTGATGTGGAAACCCTGGATGTCTTGGGATCAATGCCAAGGACTGGTTTTACAAAATATTTCAATATTAAATGTCTTTATAGTTTTCGATAGTCTACAAAGGTAGGGTCACCGGTCATCGCCCAACACCCAAAAACAAGGAAACAAACATTGGTGTGCATTGTTTAGTGGTAAGCGATAGAGTTATGTGAGGGCGTATTAGACAAAGGTTTTCCCATCAAAGGGTAGCACCATTAGATGATGGTTCAATCTATTGGTCACCACCCAACTGGTAAAGTGTTACGTACACCAACAAGCACCGAGTGGCAAGTAGTAAATCATGGTCACTGTTATCACTCAAAATTTTCTCAAGGTTAAAGAAAGAAATTTCCAAGGTAATCACAAACCTAATCTTTTAGACTTAGGTTCTAGCCAACCTAAGTCCAGAGAGGGCTCTCTCTTTATAATTTAACTTTGTTTTGGATGGGATTTTAGGCTAGTTCTTAGTGCTTATGAAGTTTTGATTTTGATTGGGTGGTGGAATTCTGAGAACAGATGAGTAGAGCAGGCCTTCAAGCCATTGGGCTATGGTGTCAATCAAAGAGTGGCTTAACTGAATCAAATCAATTACTAAAGAAGGAGTTCACAAGGTAGGCTAACACAACAAAAAGAAAATCTGCAGGTTCAAATGGGTGAGGTAGTCCTAACCAGGGTGAAAGGGCAATGAAGAATTCTTAAATTGGGATCAAGATGACAAACAAAAGGAGATCAGTAGCAAAGGGAAACTAATAATCCTTTACTATGGACCTAAGGGGGGAAACTATGGAAGTAAGGGAGCAATTAAGAATTCCCAGACTAAGATAGTTTAGCAGAAAACAATGAGAAAGTAAACAGCCAAGACAGAGCGCATTAAAGCTAATTCTGAAATATCATTCCTTGTTTACCATTAATATTTCATAGAGACACATGTCAATATTTATAAACATGAAGAGAAAACAGTAATAAACATGAGAGATAATACTTATTTGATTTCCATTGTGCACAAGAATCCTGTGAAATGTCTTTAACTTTATCCCATGATCCAGCAAGCCAATCCAATCTTGATTACAATAGCTCCTTAACTTGATAAGAAATGTCTATAAAAATGTCTTTGAATCCACACAAAATACTTCAAATGAAGAAGTATTTATACAAATTCTAAACTGAAATATCTTGAAAAAATATCATGATTGGTTTTACAAATATCTCAAACTATTTTACATTAATAGAACTTAAATAAACGACATTCAAAACTAATGAATTTATTTGGCACTACTTTTATGGATTTATGGTGACAAAGAAGAGAAAGTTGAATTTAGTAGAAACTCTTAATTGATGATGAGGCATCCCAGTCACTAACTGCATCCTTTCTTTGTGCATTTCTGCTCCAGCAATTCTACAAGATTAGGGTCCATTTATACCTTTGTATATCTCAATCTGAGATAGATATGTAAAAAGTGAAAGAGGTTATTGTAGATAAGTATGTTTTTGAGATAAACCTCTGTCAGATTCCCAAATTTAACTCCAGATGTTCACAATATTCTCTGCAAAAAGATGTCAAAAACAGGACTTTGCACAGTCTGAAAAATAAGCTGTGGAGACATGCACTTATCTCACTTTTGGTAATACCTGTTTAAAAAGTGAGATAGGTTTTTGTATATTGGCTAGTTAGGAACACAAACCTCCTTCAATTTTCCCCAATGCATCTTGTATTGGCCACAATATTTATGAAAAAACTATGACTTAAACGGGAAATTTCTGAAGAATGTACCATTTCTGCTCTGATTTCATCTTTTAACCTTAAATTTCTTTTAACCGTTTTTCACTTTTACTTTGGATAAACTTAATTGTTGTTGATGAAAGTGTTTTCATCTCCATTTAACCCTTACTGCCTCCACGTTTACTTTTACTGTTTACTTTTACCGCTCTGTTTTTCATCTTAATTGTCTTCCCTATTGTTTGTCTTCATGTTAACTTCTTTACTTGACTTGGTCTTCAATATGATATTCTTTAACCTTGATACACTTTGACTATTCTTTACTGTGTCCTTTTACCTTCACTATATTTTTTAGGTTTTTACTGTCTATTTCAACAGTAAATCATTTAATTTCATGTTTCCTCTACTTGTCTTTTAACTGTATTTTTTATTTTCCATCTCTATTTGAATAGATTTGATAACAATCTCGGAGCAAACAGGTCTTGTGAATAGTATTAAGACTATTTATCCAAGGTTGTGGTCTTCTAGTCACCTGTAAAATAAAAAAAAACTATTAGGAAAACGTTGGGTTGACAGGGAGAGTCATTAATGGATTTATCGAGCTTTATAGGTCTATGGAGTGAGTCCAAAGTGATTTCGAGAGGTAAACCATGCCTGAATTGGTTAGTAGAGGCTTCAGGTGGCGCAGAAGGGTTACATAGGGTTTTACTGCACAAACAAGGTCTTCAATATGATATTCTTTAACCTTGATACACTTTGACTATTCTTTACTGTGTCCTTTTACCTTCACTATATTTTTTAGGTTTTTACTATCTATTTCAATAGTAAATCATTTAATTTCATGTTTCCTCTACTTGTCTTTTAACTGTATTTTTTATTTTCCATCTCTATTTGAATAGATTTGATAATAATCTCGGAGTAAACAGGTCTTATGACTAGTATTAAGGCTATTTATCCAAGGTTGTCGTCTTCTGGTCACCTGTAAAATAAAAAAAACTATTAGGAAAACGTTGGGTTGACAGGGAGGGTCATTAATGGATTTATCAAGCTTTATAGGTCTATGGAGTGAGTCCAAAGTGATTTCGAGAGGTAAACCATGCCTAAATTGGTTAGTAGAGGCTTCAGGTGGCGTAGAAGGGTTACACAGGGTTTTACTGCACAAACAAGCAAAAACAAGCAAAACTGGGGTTTTTATGTTTATGCGTGAAAGTCAACTTTTGGCGAGTAAGGTGAACAGCGGTACTTTTGGCAGTTAGCGGGGTGATGTGATAGTTTGCCGTTTAGCAGACGACGGTAAGTGCTTTTTTCGCAATGCTTATGAGCACTGGGTGGTTTTGGGGGGAGGTCGCCTGATTCCACTCATCGGATGCCATGTTGCATCGGGGGCCCAAGGGAAAACAACCCATTTCAGGCGGGTAATGTTCGGGTTTCAGGCGCTTTCGAAAATAAACATGGGCCATCGAATGTGGAGGGGGAAGATCGCGTGGTGATCGGTCAATGAAGTTGCATGGAAGGTAATGGGGGGGCTCTACGGGCATTAAAACATGGTGGTTTCGATTTAATTTGGGATTAAGGTGAAGGTTAATGTATTGGGCGAGATTTGATTGGCGGATGGTTTGATTTTAATTAATCGCAGATCGATTAACTATGTCATTTGTCGGGGTTTAGGTATAATATAGTTTATATTTCAAACTAGGTCTAGGGATATTTTGTAAAAAATTTGAATAATATAACACTTATTCATAGAGATTATCCTGATTATACACTATTTGTGGAATGCATGCATAATACATAACCTCCTCTACCATTGATCATCAATTTTTGGAATTAAAAAAACAATCGCATGCACACATTGAAACATCAATCACACATATCAACACAGTATGTAATGGGGAAAGCATACAGCTGAAAATCCCCAACTATCTGTATATTATAATGATAGAGAACATGTAACAATACATTGTACAATACTCCTCACAAGTACTCAGTACTATCTCCACATGCTACACACAAACTAGCTCAGATCTAAACAAGTCACGGGTTCAAATCTCCTCCACTGTTTGCCTGCCTCTACTGCGCAATCCCTATTGCGAATAGATCTGATCCAAGCTCGAATTCCCTTGGTTTTTACTATGCAATCCTCATTGGAAATCTCAATCAATGATTGTGCAAATCTTATGCACAGCTATAGTCACAACTGATAGTAGTCTCACCCTTTCACCCACCTCTAACACTTGTCTCCACTGAACTGTCCATGCACTGAGTTAACTGATGTATTCTTTAGTTGGTTTATGAGTTATAATTAGTGAATTAATTAATAATTAATTCACACCACTCATCACTAGTGTATTTGTCAGTTAGACTAAATACAACTAGTTCAACTAAGTCAAACTGAACACAACTCCATCAACTGCTCATCTAACTCCACAGAACTCAACCACTTGAGTCCTAACTGAAGTCCTCCATGCAATAGCTCAAGTAACCCATAAGAACCACGTATTTCCTTCTTGTAGCTACATGTGCCACATCCGTAGCTCGAACTGAAGTGCTCCAAGAGAATAAGATAAAGTTTAGAGTCCAAATATTACTAAGGGCTAATAATATTTGACTGTTTCTATTTTTACCTGACAGTCTAAAAATAGACTCTGATCACACCGCTATGATCCAAAAAATAGAAGTCCATCTATTTTTTCTCAACATGACCAATCATCCATAAACAGCATCCTGCAACTCATAGACCATGATCCATATGTCTAAAAATAGACTGCGCCAAAACTTGCCTGCGGGACCACTTAGTGAAGGCGACTCCTTTCCACTAAGCTCCATCATCTTGTTGCATTCTCAACAAGCATTTCTTGTTGCACACTTTTCAACATTTAGTTGTCTGATATGGACAATCTTAGTCGTTCGATCAAAGCAATCTGGACCATCACATCTAAAAAATCTTGGTCGTCTAATCTAGCAAAGTGTCGTCATTAGATTTGGGTGGTCTTGGTTGTACGATTTGAGAAATTGCATTCGTCATATCTGGGCCATTCTAGCCATAAGATCTCGTAGATCTTAGCCATCCAATTTGAGCGATCATAACCGTCAAATATGACAAATCATGGTCGTTAGCTCTGAGAGATCTTGGCCGTCCAATTTGAGCGGTTGTAGTCGTTATATTTGGTCCATTCTGGTTGTTTGATTTGCACAATCATGGCCGTCAAATATGACTAGTCATAGTCGTTAGATATGATAGATATTGGCTATATGATCTAGTAAATCATGGTCGCAGATCTGGGCAATCGTGGTTATCAGCGTTGGTATATCTTGGCCATCCAATTTGACCAATCACAGTTGTCATATCTGGTAGATCTTGGCTATCTGATTTGAGAAATCATAACCATCAAATCTGGGCCACTATAGTCATCTAATCTGGACAATCATGGTCGTCGGATCTAGTAGATCTTGGTCGTCCAATTTGAGCAATCGCAGACATAAGATCTAGTAGATCTTGGCCATCCAATTTGATTAATCACAGTGTCATATTTAGTAGATCTTGGCCATCCGATTTGAGAAATTATAGCCATCAAATTTGGGCCATTATAGTCGTCTGGTATGGGCCAATATAGTCATCTGATCTGAGCAATCGTGGTCGTTAAATCTAGTAGATCTTGGTCGTCCAATTTGAACAATCACAGACATAAGATCTCATAGACCTTGGTTGTTTTGAAAAATTATAGCCATCAAATTTGGTCCATTCTAGCCATCTGATCTGGGCAATCGTGGCCATCAGATTTGGTAGATCTTGGTCGTACAATTTAAGCAATCACAACCATCAGATCTAGCAAATCTTAGCCATTTGATCTAGTAATCGTGGTCGTTAGATCTAGGCAATCTTGGTTGTACAATTGAGAAATTGTAACCATCAGATCACAGACATTTTGGCCATCCAATCTGGGCAATTGTGGTCATCAAATATGGTAGATCTTGGTTGTTAGAAATGGTAGATCTTGGTTGTCCAATTGAGCAATCACAACCATCAAATTTGGTAGATGTTGGTCGTCCGATCTGGAAAATTTTGGCCATAAAATCTGTATCTTTCTGGCTGTCTGATCTAAGAAATCATGCCCATGAGATTTGTTAGATCTTGGTCATCTGATCTAGGTGATCTTGGCCAGCAGATCTAAGCCTTTCTAGCTGTCATATTTAAGATATTTGGGCCCTGCCAAGTAGTGTAAGATTGAGGGTGCCCAATCTAGGACTCCAGTGCGCGTAGCGCTTGTGATTTTTTTATTCCTAATCCTACCATAGCGTAGCACAATGCTTTTGACAATATAGATATGGTGCTTGTGACTCTCTAGTGTGAATCCATTTGGTTGCCCTGCTTCCTTCCTACAACTTCAAACCTTTCCTTTCTTCTAAATAAAGGTGTATATTTCTAATGTTTATGTTGGAACAAATTTACAGAGATAAAAGAGGTAAGGCTTAATGCGGTAATGAGAGGAGCAATGTGAGTGTTTGTTTACTGTATTATCTCAACAACTCGAAGGGACATGTCAATCTTTTTAAATGAATAAAAAATTAGTTCGACCATCTATTTAAGATGAAAGGATCATTTCAAAAATAATTAGGACACATTTTCATTCTTAAAATATTAATTTATACACTTATTAATGAAAAGCTTGTTTTTTTTGTTTCGTCAATGAATTATAGGTTTCAGCACTATGTATTATTATATCTCAACTTTGTTAACAATTTTTGTCATTTTAATAAATGTTCAACCATTTAAAGAATAAAAAATGTTGAAATTTGAAAATTTTACTTTTTAGACTTTGCTCTTTGTAAGGTTAAGATGGATTATGAATTTATTGTACTTTAAATTGGAACAACTTAGTATGGATTTATTATTGGTAGAACAAATGAGTAGCTTAAGACGGATTTTCTGTTGATTAGAATAAACCTTAAACTCGTTGAGACAAAAATGATGCAAAGAATAGGTTATCTTATCCCTCAAAAAAATATTAAACTTTTCTTCGCATTTCATCTCCTTAAAAAATGCTCCCTAAGTTTGTAAAGTTGATTGTGGAAGAAAAAAAATATTATTTAATTGTAATTTAAATATGGATCAATATTGTAGAAAAAGTTTTCATTTCATTTCATTATAATTTAAAAGTTGAATCTGTATTATGGAAGAAAAAAACATCATTTCATTGTAATTTAAATATGGATCAATAATGTAGAAAAAGTTTTCATTTAATTTCATTATAATTTTAAAAAGGATCTCTATTGTGGAAAAAAAAATCATTTCATTGCAATTTAAATTTGGGAGATAATTTGTACTAGATTGATTTAACTACAATTTATATTCATATTTTTAAGGTTTTTTTTCTTGAACTGAACCTCAATTTTAACTACATTGTAATCTACAATTCAAGATAATGTCTATAGTTTTTATGTACAATTTGATTCAATTGTAAGATGCAATCACTTTCCACTTTAAAACAAATGTATTCATTCATAACACTCTAATCACAGTGCATTTTAGAAGGTACAACTACCTATAAATTTTAGAGAGACAAATAAAATCATTTCAAAACATAGTTTATCATAGGGACTTTTTAATCCAAAGCAAAAACACTCATTCATAAAAATTTTGATCACAATTCTCAAAAAAAAAATATTTGTGAAACCAAAAGAGAAGATAGCATTATGTATACGACATTCATTCAATTTAACATGTGCACTTTCCAATCCAAAGCAAAGGCATTCATTCAAAATAACCAAAATCTCTCATACAATTTATCATGTGAAATTAGTGATATATTAAATCTCACTTTATCATGTGGAATTTGTGATATATTAAATCACAAAGATAAGAGAACACAATGCATTCATTCATAACACCCATAATTTCAATCGCCCAAAGATAATGCCATCCATAAATCAATTATATGATAATTTAAGGCAAAAACTAAACCATTTCAAAATAAAGTTTATCACAAAAAAAAATTTGAAATATCTTAACTCTCTAAAAGTAGAGAATCACAATTTACAAGTCACATCAATTAATTTATCTACCAACCATATCAAAAATCATTAATTTACCAACCCATCAATCCATCTTATCTTAACTTAAGATCTTAAAATTGAAAAATCATTTTAACTACACAAATCTAAATTCATATACTAACTCATTAAAATTGAAAAATCGTTTTAATTACACAAATCTAAACCAACCATATCAAAAATCATTAATTTACCAACCCATCAATCAATGTCAATCTTATCTTAACTTAAGATCTTAAAATTGAAAAATCATTTTAATTACACAAATCTAAATTCATATGCTAACTCATTATTAAAAATTGAAAAATCGTTTTAATTACACAAATCTATATTCATATACTAACTCATTGAGTTAAAAATTGAAAATTCATTTTAATTACACAAATCTAAACCAACCATATCAAAAATCATTAATTTACCAACCCATCAATCAATCTCAATATCTAAATTCATATGCTAATTCATTATTAAAATTGAAAAATTGTTTTAATTACACAAATCTATATTCATATACTAACTCATTGAGTTAAAAATTGAAAAATCGTTTTAATTACACAAATCTAAACCAACCATATCAAAAATAATTAATTTACCAACTCATCAATCAATCTCAATCTTATCTTAAGATAAGATCTTAAAATTGAAAAATCATTTTAATTACACAAATCTAAATTCATATACTAACTCATTAAAATTGAAAAATCGTTTTAATTACACAAATCTAAATTCATATACTAACTCATTGAGTTAAAAATTTTAAATAAAAATCCATAATAAATATATATACAATAATATTCAAATTAAAAATACATAAACATGTTGCTCCAATTAAAAAAATTAATAACAAAAAATCAATAACAGTATGTTAACATTCAAATTAAAAATACATACAAAAATCAATAACTGTATATAATGTTAACATTCAAATTAAAAATACATTAAACACATTGCTAGCTCCAATTATGAAATTATGATGACATATTCAAGTCATTTCCACCTATATATGGACGTAGTGTTTTATTGCAGGAATATATATATGGTGGACAGTGTTTTCCGTATGTGAAAATATTGTCCTCTGCTAGACCAAAATATAAGCAAAAAAAACCACCCTTTAAAATATAAGCAAAAAAACCACCCTTTGTTAGCAAAATAAAGATTGACATCCCTTTGGGTTTTGCTGGAGGTAACTCTGTTTTCCATATGTGAAAATATTAAGTAAAAAAAAAACCACCCTTTGTTAGCAAAATAAAGATTGATATCCCTTTGGGTTTTACTGGAGGTAACTCTTTAAATTAATCACCTTAAGTACTTTCATATTTTGAATTCCATAATTCATATTTTGAATTCCATAAGGGATTCGAGTTCATCCTGTAATGAACACGCTGTGATAGTGACCTTGAATTTACAGATATCATGCCACAACGCTTCTCACTGTTCTATATTTTAATCCAATTCTTCACAAGTAGCCTTTACCCTGCAAACCAATATAATAATTAAATTACAAGAAGAAAAGTGTTGGTGCATATTGCAAGTAATAAACTATAAGCATATATTCAAGTGGACATTCAAACTTGTAGTCCCAATGCGTTGCATTTTCTTTAACATCGATTTCCACTCTATTTACAATTTATAATTTTCTTTTAACCTTGATTTCCTCTAGAGAGGAACCATAAGCCTACCTGATGGCTCATGACAGAAGCTGGAACTATTATACAACATCAATTAACAACGGTTAGCCGAGATAGCATTAAAATGTCCACAAGGGCAAAACACAGGTTATTACAACCTTCGTTTTCCCACCTTCATCGACTGCTGATCAGGTGGTGTCCTGCATGTTCGCTCAGCATAAAAAGTCATAAAAACAAAGAATCAATGATTTGAGATAACTCGAAGAGGTCACTGAAAGCTCTATAGTTGACTCCCATTTCCTTTTCGAAAGGACCTGTTGGACGGCTCTGAAGTTTAGGAAGTCCAAAATGTCAGGCCAGGTTACCTTGAGAAAGATCTTAAAATTAATCTATTAGTTAAGAACCAGAAGCTGCTTTCTCAGCTAAGCCATTTTAGATATATACTTTTGGGAAACCATCAAATTTTTAAAACAAAATCCTTAGAAGAAATACACTCACCATGGTGTGGGTCTTTCCATATCCTGTTTGATCGGATCAATGGCTGTGTATCCACGTGAATTTCCTCTAACAATGGACAAAAACAAGCTAGTAATTTCATACAAATTATGTTAGAAGACGAGGTCAAATGACTCTTTAATTAGTACCTTGTGTAGCAGATGGCCCAAAAACCTTATTAAAATTGGATATTCTCTGTACATCTTTGCCCATTTTGGATTACAGATCGGATCAATGGCTGTGTATTCATGTAAATTTCCTCCGCCAATTCATGGAAAAACAAGTTAGTAATTGTATGCAAATTAAAAACAAGTTAGTAATTGTATGCAAATTATCTCAGAATACGAAGTCAAAAGACTCTTTAATCAATACCTTGTGTTAGAGATGGCCCGATGGCCCAAAAACCTTATTAACGTTGAATATCCTCTGTACATTTTTGCCCATCTTGGATGTATTGACGAGGGATCCATCTTCCCCAATAAATTCCACTGCACCGTGGGCATCAGATTGACCTCCAAAATGGGGTTTGATTCTGCAATATACCCTTATGCATCCTGAGCCCCAACAAAAAAGTAACTATAATTAGAGATTACTGTAATTGTCATAATATAACTATGGCATCCATTCTGGCAATAATTGCAGGACAAACACCTCTGAGGTCTTTAAGGCTATTATAAAGGACGTTTAAAGGATGTTGTTTTTTACTCTGATATCCACTGGCAGCATTAGAAATTCCTGTGACCTGGTTATCTGTAAAAATAATGTTTTAGAGAGAAAGAAGTCAGTGTCATTCCTTATGATAGCTTACTCAGTTAGCAATACACAACAACATCAAAACAAATGTATAGCTTACAAAGTTCGAACATTAAAGAAATTAATAATCCTCCAATAAATGTCGAGGTGTAGAAGTGTTTGGCTTTAACTTACCAAACAATTCAAAATCCCTTCACCACTCTGGCTGTAACACTTGTACATCTTCCCGTGCTCTAAGTAATGTCTCTTATATCCTGAAAATCATATCCACTGTTTAATAAAATGAGCATTGTGAAGTTTCTAAAAGATGGTAATCAATAATGAGACGGTCATGGATCACAAAATGATTAACGAGTTTGCTTTAGTACAGCAAAAGTAGTATTCGTATGATTTAGTTTCATTATTTCAAACAGAATCAGAAAAAATTGTGATCTCCGATTGCATATTTACAGAAACTGATGTCCCCTGATTGCATACTCTGTATCTGCACATGTTTTCTACTAGCCTACTCTAGGACAGCAGGAACATGTTGGGATGAGGCAAAAAGAGATACTAGTAATCAGGCTTTAAGCTACGCTTGTTATCTCATCATCATGGAAACAGAGACAATGCAAACATGGTAGGATAATCTTCCTAGAGTGGCAAAAAAATGTTATACATATCACATGGAATTCTTCATCAAACAATAGTCCTCATTATACTGAATCAAATGGCAACTGAATTTATTTCGTGCTGCAGTACATTTGTTTACATTTCTGATTTGCCTCCACAGCATTGCCTCCACAGCATAAAAATTTTATTATGTTTAGTGAAAAGTTAAAATATTACTCACCTTGACTTCTTTTCTTTGTGCTTCCAAACGCATTTGATGTTCCTGACTAATATGCAAAGGTTTTGGATCCTGACTACAGTCACCATTTTTCTCGTCTGGAGAATCCTAAAGGAAATAATTGTCTTGATCCTGGCTTTTCTGAATCTTCAAAGCAATTTATAGTTAGCATAAGATGAAAATTGCCATCAAACTGGACAACAGAACTTCTCATTCTCATCTTAAACACAAACAAAGAGAAGATTGAGTGAAAATCAGCATATTCTGATGGAATCTCTATAGCATATGTATTTATGGTTTATTCCAGTGTTCCACGGGGACTTGTCCCCCCCCAGGGGTATAGTTTCCTAGCTCCCCCGCACTCAGGGGACTTGGGGACAAGAAGGGAGTCGAGGGGCCTGATTTTTTTAAATAAACTTTTGTTTATAATTAAAACTCAACATTAGTTTTAATACTTTAGGGTTTCAATTCGTTTTTTTATAAATTTAATTCATTATTCGCCCTGGCCCCTCACTCCATTCGCAAGACATTCCTAGTTCCTCTACAACAGAGAAGAATTGGTCCAGATATAGCTTCATCCACTCTATCAAGAGGAACAAGCTTACCTATAAAAGAGCGAAGAAGTTAGTTGTTGTGCACAGTGTCCTACGTCTTGAGCATAGGAAGACACCTGAGTATTTGAAGGGACCAACAACACGATGGGATGTTGATCTGGAGGATGATGCACAGGTAGATATGGAGGAGAGACTTGATGAGAGACAAATGGGGTTGGTTGGTGTACCACTTAGCATGTTTGAGAATGCTAGCGATTCAAATTCAGATGGTGATATGGTTGATCCTAATTTATTCATGCAGCAGTTGGATGCAGAAACTAGCGGGGCATTACCTTGAGGCTTGAGCAAAATTATTCTCATTTATCTTTTGATATGTTGATGTTCTTATGTTATTCTGACTCTATAAAATTTTGACTCTTGATGTATCAGACTTGACTTTAGTCTTTTGTAATTCTATAAAACTTGACTCTTGATGTATGATGTATCAGACTTGACTTTTATAAGTTTATGTCAATATTCATTGTTCAGTATTCAATGTTCATAATAGGAAGTGGAACATCAATATGGTTTAAACTTTAATCATAATGTATGATGTATGATTATAAATTACAATTTTAAATTTATATGATATTAGATAATGATATTCATATCAATGATCATGCTTTGCAGCTTTTCAATTCAAACCCAATTGTCATAGTGGACTCAATTTACAAATTGTATTTTATATTTATAAGTTTTTAAGACCCTGACATCCCCCCACGTTTCCTAAAAATTGTTGGGGAGATTTTGCATAGACCGCTCCCATGTATCCTCGCTCCCTCGCCCCCTCATCTCGGAACCTTGGTGGAACATTGGTTTATTCTTTTTTACTTCAAGCGATGTGTTCACTGTTAAGTCATTTCCCTATTGAGGTATCTACATAATAGGTATTACTCATGAAACCTATGGATATTGTGCAATGAGATAATTTGTATTTCATTTTGCGTCAAGGACAATTGATGCTCACCAGGGAAAATTTATCTTGTCTATTCTCCGCAAAAATTGCAATTATAAGATTCATGAATGCTTGCATCTAGCCCTACTGCACGACAACAAAAAGTTAAAAGCATGAACTCTTGAGGACCTAGTGTTAAGTGTGCTTAGAGAAAATTTTCATATCTAATATGTATGACTGAACAAGAATAGGGTTTTGAAGCACATTTTGCATTTAGAATGTTTTGTGCTTAGTCGAGTAGGATTAGTGCAAAAGAATAGGTATGATATTTGCATACCAGTGTAGCAGTTTGTATGGCTTCAACAAGGTTCTGATCAACATTTTCCTTGTCATATGTCATTTCTTCAGCAAACCGCTTTAATAAAGCTCCCATTACGTCTGTCAACCATAGCATGTCGTTAAGGATGCAAAGAATTTTTAATTAAGCATGAATAGTTTCTAAAACTTCAGAGCATGAAATAAACTCAATAACCACACATTAATTGAACCTTTAGTTTGAAAGATGTCAAAGAGTTGTTTTTCTCCCTCGTCCATGTTTCTAACTGATGGATTTGGCTGAGTTTCAAGGTCACTTACATGCACACAAGGAGTTGAGTGTTAAAGGAAATTTCATGTGTTTTGCAAAACCATGGGGGGCCTCAAAGGGCCTACATATTTCCAAGAGCCATTTCCTCCACACTATTTCCATTCATAATAAGCCCTCAGCGCCAATACACAGTCAACAATCTTTGTTGTAGAACCCTGCTGTAAGCCTTCCTAAAGCAACAATAAGATTCACGACGCAGAACAAAAACTTGTTAAAATCAAAGATTCAAATGCAAACATCCATACAAATATCAACATGATTGGCATGCTCACCTGTTCTTAATGAGAAGCTTCAAAAGTAGGCAACTTCATCTCTTTAGCAACTACAAGAAAATTCCTACGTTCTCAAAATATCGATAGGCAGATAAAGGTCGTCCTTCTAAAGGAAGTGATGAAACATGATTTGCAATGAACTGCTAACCAGCCCAAGTCAATTACCAGGGTAGAAAAAGTAAGGCTGGATTTCAGGACAATAACAGGTTTCATCAAATATGTGAACATTCCAATGGGCATAAATGGTATCCCACCTTAGACATTGCTCCTGGTTGAACCTTGTTGATAAGATTACATAAAATGATGCCACGTCTCAAGCAAAGACAAAACTCCTCAGATGGCTCACATGGCATATCTAGAGATCCAACCATGCTCTTTATCCATGTTGTAGCTTGAAACCTTCTATTAGCTGTAAAATATCATACATAACAAGAAGTGTAGTTAAGGTCAAAACCCTCAAGGTTTCAGTCAAAACATAACTTATTTCAATCTTAGAAAATAGAGCCCTCGTTAAACAAGATATATAATCTATATGAGAAACTATTATCAAACCTCCCAAGCCAGACTGAAAATGTGGGTTTAATAAAGCACTGAGGCATATGCAATTCAAATCCAAAATCAAACATCACTAAAATTTGATTTGGTCAAATGAGAAAATCCATTCATATTGATATAGAAGTATTGGATTATTCTATAGATGAGTTATTCAACATAGCAGCTTAATATCAGTAATTGCACGAAATAATGAGGCCGAGGGTTTGGATGTACTTGTCCACACACAGGTATGAAACCAATAACGAATGAATGTACTTGCAGGGCATTTGAGATACCTATAGGAGGGCATTTGTCAATCTTTTTGATCTAAATATGTGAAATCAAGTTGCTATTGAGTGCAAGCATGAAAAAGCTTAGGGTTAAGCTCTGTACTTTATAATTAACATCATAACAAAAAACGTAGCATCAAAAATAGGGGAAATGAACCCTAAAATAAAGCCCAAGTCATCATAAAAAGAGAAAGTGAAAAACTAAATATAATATCATTAGTTCCCCTGCTTCCTATGCTTTCAGTAAAGCCAAACGACCATCACAGATGCTCTTAGCTTGCAACTAATACCTTTTTCTATGTTAGAAACCTGTAAATTCGTGGCAGTCCTGAACATATTGTCTGCAAATGCCTCGTGCCTTCTCTGACTAAACGAACTTCTGGGAGGATAGAGAGAAGTGTTGGGAACCAATGGGGTAAGGACCTGCTTACGCCTCCACTAAAGCCATTAAGGGTTAGCTGAAGGTTTGTCTCTTTATCCTCTAAATGTTCACACACTGCCTCAATGCCCTGCTCCCACCTTATTGTTGGAACTTAAGAGATCAATTTTGGTTGATTTCGATATTCTTGACTAAAAAAATCAATAATGAACTGGAAAGAATCAATCGTGCCAATTCTGAACTCTGAGCATTGATTTGTTGCAGTAGTGGGCACAACGTTGCAACTGCTTGTTCGCACGTATTGTAAGCGTAGTGGGCATGAAGCTATACCTGCTTGTGCGCAGAAGGTGGCCATTAACGGAGGCAAACTGTTCTCAGCGGTAATGCCCTCCAACATGGTCTGAAACTCCGTTATGCCAACTGTTATCTGCGCTAGTACAGATGTCAGATTGTCATTCAAAGGAGGGCAACAAAAATAGGCATACGCCTATCAGTGTAATAAAAAATTAATAAACAAGTAGGATAGCTTAGCACAAATCTTTGTATCGTGGATAAATATTTCAAATGTACAAAGCTAGCAACCAAAATAAGAGTCACAAATGCTTACTGCCACACACAATTGAGGAAAACAACACTAATTCATTTCTACTTTCAAAAATAATTGCAACAAATGACAATATTCATTTGTATTTTTAAAGTCTTTAGACAACTAGAGAGCACATATATTGTTCCAAAAGCTTAAATGTTCACCTGAGTTTTTGATAGTTTTAGAGAAGCTTTAGATCTTTAGTCTCATGTTTCTGTAGCCCCACAACTTTTAAAATTCTAACTTGCGAACCTTTGAAACCCAATAGAAAAATATATAACATAGTGAATAAAGTCTTTATAATTCCATAGTTTACCCATCAGTGTGCTTTCTTTTCATCCTCATGTTTCTCTTCACATGATTTCTTCTCTTCTATGTTCAATACTTTCCATTTAGTTTTCAAAATGGCTACCATATCCTTGAAAATGGTATTTGGATTCTCATATTTCACCTATTGGAAATATAACTGAATGAATTGGAGCACTTAATTAAAATGAGCATTCTTAAAAAAACATGTGAAGCGTTCATATAATAGAACATAATGAACCGCAAATCGCAAGCCAAAAGCCCCATTTAAGTTTAACTCGACCTGGCACAAGAATGAGGAGTATACCAAAATGGTCATTGATTATTGGAAATCACTTCCCCCTGCTCCTAGACAGTCACACACTGAATGTTTTGCTAAAAAACTTCTCTGCCTCAAGCACAAAACAATTGATTGGGCCAGAGAAAAATGAGTAAGGGATGATCACCTCCTTAATGATATTGAATTTGAACTTGCTAATCTGGTTGGAGCGGATGGTCGGGGATTTGAATCTGTAGAAGCAGAAGGTCGCCTGATCAAACTTGAAGCAGAGAGGAACAAAATCCTAAAGGACAAAGAGGAAACCTAGAGACTTAGGAGTCAAGCCATTTGGCTTCAATCTGGGGATGATTATATATAAAGTTTTATCATCAATTTTCAAATGGTCGATGGGCCATCAATATTGTCTAGAATTTGGAGGATGATTTTGGATACTGGGTACAATCATTGAATCATCTGGCCACTCTCAATACCTCTCATTTCAGTCGGCTCTACAAAGCACCACAGGAAACTACTTTTGCTGAGATTATCAAAGTGGCAGGTGTGTTTCCTAGATTTGTCAATCATGAAGTTGCAGAGGATCTCATCAAGCAAATATCTATGGGTGAATTGGAAGGCACCCTCAAATGAATGAAGAAAGACAAGAGCCCTGGACCGGACGAATGGCCAATAGAATTTTATCTTGCCTTTTTTGAAGTACTTGGCAATGATTTGCTTCAAGTTATTGAAGAATGCCAGGTAAGTGGTCGAATGTATGATGCATTTAATTTAACCTTCATTTCCCTTATTCCCAAATCTGACTACCCTCTGACCTTCAATGACTTTAGGCCCATCTCTCTTTGCAATTGCATATATAAGATCATAGCCAAAATTATTCCCAACTGCCTTAAACCTATTTTATCTGAGCATATCTCTCCGAAACAATTTGCCTTCCTTAATCATCGTCAGATTTATGAAGTTGTCGGCACCACTGAGGGGGTCCTCCATTCCATCAAGAGAAAGAGGCTAAAAGGTATGATCCTAAAGATTGATTTAGCAAAGGCATTTTATCGTACTAGCTAGCTATACTTGAGAATGATTTTGACTCATTTGGGCTTCCCCATAACTTTCATCCAATGGATCATGTGTTGTATTTCCAATGTTTCATATAGTGTTTTTATCAATGGTTTAGCCTCTTCTTTCATGCTAAGTAGGGCCTTAGAAAAGGTTGTCCTCTCTCTCCCCTGCTTTTCTTGCTGGTCATGGAAGGCTTGAGCCGACTTATATCTGAGGAAAAAAGACAGGGAAGACTTCAGGGTATTAAAATCACCAACAGTTGCATCCTTACCCATCTACTATTTGTCGATGACATCCTCATTTTCCTCAATGGATCGATTGGTGACACAACTACATTTTCTTCTATTCTCAGATCCTTTTGCTTTGCCACAGGAATGGAATGCAATCAACATAAATTGACTCTGACTGCTATTGGTTGCTCCCTCAATGAAACTCACAATGCTCATCAGCGATTTCCCTTCACTATTCTCCCATTTGATGATGGTCTTAAATATCTTGGATTTCGACTCAAGCCCATACATTATAATATAGCTGACTGGGTATGGCTTGTGGCAAAAATTGAAAGGCGACAGAATATATGGCATCACAAATGGCTCTCTAGGGTTGGCTGACTCACTCTTATCAAATCTATATTGAAAGCTACACCGGTGTACTAGGTGTCCTTGGCTTGGATTCCAAGAAGCATATTGCATAGAATACGATAGTTGTGTTGCATATTCTTATGGGAAGGGAAACAAGAAGGTCATACATATGCATGAGTTAGATGGGACCTCATTTCTCTCCCAAAGAAATGGAGCGGATGGGGCATGAAAAACCTTGATGCCTTTGCAAAAGCATTAGCAGCAAAAATGGGATGGCAAGTTCTTACTACAAAGAATCTATGGACTGAGGTGGTCATATAGAAGTATATTAACCCTCTCCATCTTCTTGATTGGATCAGGCGACCAACATGGAGCAGTTCTGAACTCTCTATCATACATCTGTGATGGATTAACCTGGAGGATTGGTAATGGTAACCTCGTTTGCATTGGCACGGATCCTTGGTCTAGATGTGGGAATGCTTTTCATCTTCCCCCTAAGCACCTACACTTCCTCTCGATCGTAGGTATCACTAGACTTGCTCAATTTGTTGATCAGGACAATTCTACTATTTTCTATCAAGCCTGGAAATCTGCTGAACTATAGGGTATACCTAACATCTAGCGCAATGGTTGGAAATCCTAAATTAGTGCACTCTCAGAATCACATGTTCGGATCACTAAGGGAGAGGATGAGCTCATCTGGGTCTCCTAAGGAAGGATATCTTGTCATCTACTCTGCACACAAACCCCCCGCTTCTGATTGGTGGTGGAACGCTCTTTGGAAGCTAAAGGCACCTCCCAAGGATAAATTATTCATGTGGTGTATACTCCGCAACAAAGCCCCTACAGGGGACAATCTACAGAAGCGATCATATTTCGAACCAACATGGTGTATACTATGCAAGCAGGCATCAGAATCTATTGAACACTTATTTCTATTATGTCCTATTAGCATTTCTCTATGGCATAATGTACTTGCAAATCTACACCTTCCCAATCGTTGGCATGGAGCTAATATATTGGAAGCATGGAAATCGTGGTGGTTTGCTGCACACCTAACCAAGATTAGGAACCTC
>APFE030685216.1:45503-68855 GCA_000404065.3 Pinus taeda
TTCGACACCAAGAAAACACTGCTGCAAATTCGAATTCCACTAGCTCAAAACTCAACCGCTTCTGATCTAAAATTCATGAGAACAAAGTATTTCTCATACAGAGATTGACTGTATGGGCATTTACTGGATATCTCACCTTCCAAAAGAAGGATGAATCCAGTGGCTACTTGGCCCAATTACAGACTCTGCCTGAAGAAATAAAATGTAATCACTTTCTGAATAATAAATCTGATGATCAACTTAGCTCCGATACAATGTAGAAATTTTGAATAATATAACACTTATTCACAGAGATTATCCTGATTATACACTATTTGCGGAATGCATGCATAATACATTACCTCCTCTACCAATGATCATTAATTTGCGAAATTAAGAAACAATCGCATGCGCACATTGAAACATCAATCACACATATCAACACAGTATGTACTGGGGAAAGCATACAGCTGAAAACCCCCAACTATATGTATATTATGATGATAGAGAACATGTAACAATACATAGTACAATACTCCTCACAAGTACTCAGTACTATCTCCACATGCTACACAGAAACTAGCTCAGATCTGAACAAGTCACGGGTTCAAATCTCCTCCACTGTTTGCCTGCCTCTACTGCGCAATCCCTGTTGAGAATAGATCTGATCCAAGTTCAAATTCCCTTGGCTTGTACTGCGCAATCCTCATTGGCAATCTCAATCAATGATTGTGAAAATCTCATGCACAACTATAGTCACAACTGATAATAGTCTCACCCTTTCACCCACCTCTAACACTTGTCTCCATTGAACTGTCCATGCATTGAGTTAACTGATGTATTCTTTAGTCTATTTATGAGTTAATAATTAGTTCACACCACTCATCACTAGTGTATTTGTCAGTTAGACTAAATACAACTAGTTCAACTAAGTCAAACTGAACACAACTCCATCAACTCCTCAATCAACTCCACCAAACTCAATCACTTGAGTTCTAACTGAAGTCATCATGCAATATTCAACTAATCCATAGGAACCGCGTATTTCCTTCTGCAGTTGCATTTGCCACATCCGTAGCTCGAACTGAAGTGCTCCAAGAGAATAAGATTAAGTTTATAGTCCAAATATTATTGTGAGATAATAATATTTGACTTTTCTATTTTTAGCCTGGCAGTCTAAAAATAGACTCCGCCCATATGTCTATAAATAGAGGTCCATCTATTTTTACAACATGATCAATCATCCATAAATAGCATCCTGCAACTCATAGACCATGATCCATATGTCTAAAAATAGACTTTGCGCCAAAAATAGTGTGCGGCCCACTTAGTGAAGGTGACTTATTTTCACTAAGCTCCATCATCTTGTTGCATTTTCAACATATTTAAATTAAAGGGATTTAATAAATACATACGAGAGAGGGTATTTTATAGGAATTACTATATATAAAGTTAGAAATTAATATGAAAATGGTGGAGAATGAATTGCGCTAAGCAGTGTTTTTGTGTTTTGTTTGCTTTTCGCATACATACATTATAACTTAGGCTAAGTGTTATTTTTGTGGATTGTCTTAGGAAAAGGGGTTTACTTGGGGGTAATGGCTTTTCCTTAGGAAAAATGGTGTTTTACCTTAAGAAAATGGATTTGTTTGGGAAAATGAGGGAGAGTTAAGGGGGTAATGTTTGTGGGGGGAATTTTAGTACTTAGGACCTATAAGTCATTGGGCTAAGGGTCTGGTCCCTCCAGAAGTCAGATAAATTCTTTGAGCCCCTTTGACTTAAGATTTTGGGTATTTAAGACTTTGCTTATGGGAAATTAGTAAAATTAAGGGTGAAATGAATGGGGAAATTAATTAGTTGACTTTTTAAGCTTAATGCATGCCCAATTGTTCATTCATACTTGGAATTTTCATGATTAGGGTGATAAATATGCTTTTGTCTAACAATCATCACAATTCTGCAACCTTTCTTTTACTTACCCATCTCGTCATCCTACCATTTTTACTTCTCTTTATTAGGGTGCATTTGAGCTAGCAAACCCTTATCAAACATTTTCCTTTTTCTTTACAATAGTAAACCAACTAAATCTAACCTTATTGCATCCAAGGGCTCAAATTAAACAATTGACCTCCTTTTATTCATTCTACCTAATCTAATTATGCCAAGATTACACTGTTCGGTCAAATTTTATTTCGCTATCTATAAACATGAAATAGCCAAGTTTAAACATTTTGACTCTCATGGATTGTGGCATAGGTTACAAACTGCACACAATCATTTATTCTGCACAAAAAGTAAATAGCAGTGGCATTTTGACTTGCACACTTTCATGGTCTTTTCTTTCTTGGGGTTCATATTTTTCATCTTTTTTGACCTTTTTTATTCTTTTTGTCCTTTGATTTTTCTTTTAGGACATACCCTCTTTACATTTTTTAATTTTTTGAATATAGAAAACATTTGCAGAAAGCAAAGGTATGTACATATTACAGGTTTAATCTCAGCCATTCAAAAATCATGACTCCTATTGGTATAGGAACCTAACAGTCACAACCCTTGATTGTAAGTGTTATAGAGGCAAGTGCTAAGGGTACCATCGAGAGTCAGAGCATAGAGGATGTAACATACTTCCTCTCATATCTACCCACTTTCACCGGCTTTCCTACGTAAAACATGAGCTAAGGGGCTACTATGATAGGACTCAACCTCCTATATAAGCTTAAGGAAATGGAATCGACAACTTAAGACCTTATTGACTTCTCTCAGGTGCTACACAACCTCTAGGAGCAACCCAATCCCTCTGGGTGTCCAACCCCTGAGATGACTCTCTTTTTTCCTGACATAGAGCCCCAGTCAAGCCCTTACGAAGGCCTCCAAGCAATTAAGAGCCTCCAGTCACTCTCATGAGCTTCCTTGAGTGTGACTGTAGCCTTTTTCTGCCAGTGTTATGCCAGCGACTGTGAGATTTAAGACTATTTTTCAGGGTTGGGGCTTAACCCCTGCCTATAAATCTATGAAACTTTTAGAACTCATAACAGATAATGGTTTTGATAACAAACTTGATCAAAGACTTGACCTACCATGGTCCAATCATGACTTACATTTCATCAAACACTTGGTAAATATGCAACCTACAGGTAATGAATGCAAATATGAATATAAGAGATTGAAAACTTATGTGAGGTTTAACAAGAAGGGCCACTGCATTCTCACATTAGTGGTTATAACACCAATTAGGTCTTACATTTAATATGTTATCACGTAGATTTACCTCAGGCTGAAGGGAGGTAACTTCCAGGGTAACCACAAACCAAGCTTAGCCTGGTAGCTAGCCCTACCAGGACGGGAGAGGGCTCCCTCCATAAGGATCACAACAAAGATGATTAGATCAGGTAAAGGATTTTAGGCTAGGTATAGTAGCTTGAAATTTTTTGATTGCATTTGTTGGTGTTTTGCTGGATCAGATGGAGTTGGGCAATTTAGGTCTGGGAAATTAGGTTAGAAATGCAGGGTGTTCTATGGGGCAAGGTAGGAATAGGCTTTAGAACTTTAATCTCCATGGTGTGAGGTGTTTAAGACTAATGAGGAGCTAAGGAGGGCATGTGACAATCATGGATCCTTCTCAAACAGTAGAAAACATGAAATATTGAATGATTTCCCAAGGTAGAGCACTGTTACAATGGATTCTACCTATCTACTTGATAACATTCAATAAGAAGCAATGAAATGGATGATGGCATACATAAGACATGTAAACAAATGATTACAAAATAAGAAACTATGCTAAAACTCCATACCACATGGATCCCATAAAAATAGCTGCAAATCCTATTAATCTTCTTGCCAAACTGCTACAAAGATTTACAATCAAGCTTTGAGCATCCAAGTGAGTCCAACTTTACAAATGACTAAGAAAATACATGATATAGACATCAGAATCACGCATCCTAGCCATCGGGGGTTGAATCCATGAGAAGAGGAGTTGTTTCAACAAATTCTAAACAAGGAACTGAATTCGAGGCTACCTAACAACTTGCCTCTAAAGAGGGGAAACTGATTCATTGCCCTCAAAACAACCTTTAATCTAATGAATCTACCATCTGCAACTGTTTAACCATCATATTCACAAGCCATGACATCAATTACAACACTAAATCATCCACCATGAGAGAGAAATCATGATCATAGTAGAAAACTGGCAAAATAGGCATCTTGAGCAAAATTTGCTCTACGTGTAGCGCCACTTTTAGGTTACTTTTGGATGCCTTCCCATCATCCAAATTAAGCCCATGATAGCTCATTGGAAATGTATTCAAGTCTATTTTCTGGAACACCTAGAATTTTTTCATTTGGAGCTCATTTGACCTCTAAAAACTAAATTCTTCCAGCGCTGCTTTTGTGTGTCCATAAAGTGGCAGAAAGGTCAATTTTGGAGTGTTTTTGGACCTTTTGGTAGACTAATTTTGCTCCACAAATTCTAAAAATTTCTAGGGTGCATGTCCTCACTACCCTGAATCCAAAAATGTAAGCCTTTCCTCTATTGGATGCCCCTAGGAAAAGCGCAGCGCTGGTGGCGCTGCGCTTTTGGGTAATTTTTCCGTGTATTGAATTTCAAAATTTACAAAATGACAAAATTTGCTTAAAAATTGCCCAAAATTGGTGTGAAGCACCACCATCATGTGCTTTGATTGTCCAAGGAGGCCTCATAAAACATTCTAAGTGTATTCTTCTCTTTCTTGTCATTCAAGGCCCGCCTTAACCTAGCTTTCAGATTCTTGATTCTTATGTTGCAAATCTTATTGCAGGTCCCGTAGTGATAAGCCATGTGTCTAAGAATCTGGTTGTCCTTATTTGCCTTATTTCATAGCTCCCCTAGGTGTAGGTTGACTCTCTCAAGCCAAGTCTCCCTATCATTTTCAATCTCCTGCTCAATAGGGGTCAAAGTGACTTGTGCCTCTTTTCCACTTTGTCATTTCATCTTGAGCATTTCTAGCTCCATGAGGACTTGTTTGTCACTCAATTTCCTACTTTCTTGCTCCAAATATGTGATGACATATTTTGCCCTCTCCAAATTGTCCACCAAATCTTGCACTTGAGCTTCCCTTTTCTGTATGATGATGTCTTTGATGGTTTCTTGATCCTGAGTCTCTAAATGAATGGTCTGAGTATCATGCTGCTCAAACTCATCATGCTCTGCTAGATCAAATTCTCTTTCCTCCTCATCATCAAGGTCTTCTTCTTACACCTTTTCCTTCCCTTTGTGCAGTTGTTGTACCTGTACTTGTTGTGTCGATGAAGAAGGCAAAGCCCCTTCCACATCTTGTGGAGTTAGCATTTGCCTATGGGCTGATGAAGAAGGCAAGGTCCCTTCCACATCTCGTGGAGCAAACACTTGCCTAGCAGCTGCAAACAATCTCCGTATGCCTTTTTGATATGTCAAGTAAACTGGCACCTCAACAGTTCTTGTCTTCTTGATCTCTTTCCCTGTTTCCACATGACTAGAAAGCCCACCTGTTCTTGAAACACTGATGAAGGAATCTGGGGACCCCTAAACATGTCATGAGCAATAAATGTCTCTCAAGGGATGTTGAGGAGGCTGAGATGATGAAGAACAATAATTTTGATCAAGGAGTAGTGATAGATGTTGCTCATCTGCTGAGGGTATGGCTTCTTCTGTACAAGGTAAGCCATTTTCTCAATTTTTTTGAACAAAAAGTATGGGAGGTTTAACATCTTCACCCTTGTAAAATGCATGAGGAGCCTGATGTGGTAAGTGTACAACCTGGAAAATCTTCCTTGACAAGTGAAATATTTGATGATGATTCTCATCAAGGGGACATACTTGTTCTCAAGAAATTTGAAAGGAAAGAGCCTCTTCACCTAATTTTTGTACTGAGGTTTAATGTAAGGCTCATAATAATGTTCATCAAGACACTGGGCCTTATACTACTTCTCACCAACATTAGGAATCCTAGTGGCATCTGAAATGATGGATGGTGAAACTGTGAAAGTTACCCCAGCAAGAGTCACTTTGTTGTTTTGAAGATGAGCCACAAAGAGTCTGGTGAGCTCTGGGTGATATTGTACTCTCTCCACTTGTTCACAAAACTCATAGCATCCTTGATACCTAAAACATGAAACAGCCAACTGAGAAGCATGCAATTCCTTGAGGTTTGTTGGCTCTTCTCTTGTGATCTTGCCTCCCTTATGAGGTTTTTTGTGCTGCTTGGCTCTATCTGCTGAACTATCGCTAGCTATGTTTTCCTCTTCATATTCATGATCTTCTCTATCCATGTTTACAAGATTGTTTGGTTGCACACCTTTAGAAAGGGATGAAGGGAATGAGTGGGAGTCTTTAGGATTGTAGGGATGTGTTTAGGGTAGATTTAGACAAAATATGAATTATGAGAGTGAGGGAAAAGGGTTTTTAGGATGAGGGATATAATGAGGGGATATGGATGAGGGGATAGGTAATGATGTAAAGAGGGTTTTTAGTTCTAGTGATGGGTGATGGGAAATAAAGCAATTAGGGTTTTGTAGAGAAAACTATGGTTTGATTTTAATCATGAAGAAAATGTTTATGACTTTCATGTGCAAGCTAAAGATGAAGTAGAGAAGAGTAACTTACTTGTAAAGAGGAAGAGAGCAGAGAATTTGGTGATTTTTTGGTATTATGGATTATTTAGAGGCTTGATGCTCAATTCGCAGCGCCTTCGCCCAGATGCGCAACACCTAGTCCTACGCGCAGCGCCTTTGTTATTTTGAATTGCTGAAATTTGCCAGACGCGTAGCGCACTCCTCTACACATAGCGCCTCGTCCCCTATGCGCAGCGTTGGCATATTTTCTCCAGAAGCTCAGCGCCTATTTTCTTCTGCCCAAACTCACTTGAATTTCACCTTTTGCTCTTACCTTTGGACTTCTTTGCTTGCAAGATGAGCAAAATGAATTAGAAAATGGAATGTGAGGGTTTGTATATGAGTACAAATTTGATTTTTCACTTTAGAAAAACCCACTTTCAAATGTTCCTTGTCTTTTTTAAAACTCTGTTTTTTAATGAATTTTCTCATTTTGTCTTTGCAGGTGGATCAATGCTCATGCTGACTTGATTTTTTACAATTCTTCTTTGTTAAGCAGTAGGAACAGATAATTAGGAGCAGCTAGGAACCATTATTACATATAGAAATTTAAAATTACATAAGAAATATAAATAAAATCAAAATACTCTCTTTTCACATCAAAACATGTGTTGAGGTGAAAATTACATTAAACTTTAAAAATTAACTTTTTCAGTAAACTTATGACTTCCAAGCTACCATGCTTGAATTATTTATCATCGTCATGCCCTTGCTGACCATTGTTGTTATTTTAACATCAGATTTTGACTTTTGTGGAACCCTAAAACCTAATGAAACCAAACCCTATGACCTAATGAAATGGACTGCAAATTGAAGATCAACAAGTATAGTCTATGAGGGAGGAACTGAAGAGAAAACAACCATCAATGGATCCATATATCATGACCTAATGGAGTGATGAAAAATTTACAGTATGGGACTCCCACTATGAAAATGCAAAAGAGAAGATTTTGATCCCTCATGGAAGTATGAAAAGGCTGACACTAACACAATATTCATTCAGTTTCAAATAAAAACATGAAAAGAGCCTTGACTGAGAATTGCCAAATAACCATGCTTATAACGAGCATATAACCAGATAAATAATAATGAGAGAACAACCATTAAATCCACCTAATAACAAGTACATTTGCTCATCAAAAGCAGAAGAAAATTAGCTCTTATTAAACATAGGCAAAATCCAACTAAGTTCGAGACTTCCACATACCACTTGACGATAGATTGGCTAAACCATCTCTTTCTTTCAGTGAGTCACTCATGTGCCATATTCCAATCATGAATGTGGGATCTCATGGGATAAACCAATCCATAAAAAACCAAGGGAATCTAGAGGTTAAACCACCTCCACCTTTACCATATTGCGACCTCACCTAAACTAGTGTCGAGATCACAAAACCAAACCAAGCTTGGATGCTTCAAAATTTCTTCTCCAATACCTTGATGAATTTTCCCATCTCCACCCTTAAGATTTACCATATCTCCCACCATTATCGATCAAGTCATTCCTAAGCCACCTTTGAGAATTTTCCTGAGACCACCTCACCTGGATCCAAAATCTTCCAGCAATCCAAAGCTCAAACCGAGAAAAGTCCCATCACACCATGGCTATCTAGAAATGATAAAGCTAGGCTAAAATCCATTGTCAAAACCCTATAAAATTCATGCCAATGACAGCAAAAGAACCAATTGCCAAAATGCACATAGCATTCATTTCAAAACCAACTAGGAAATCATGCATGCAACCTTTTACATGTAAGTATTCCTCCTGAAGTTGCTTCATACTTGTCCTTTCTTTGCTTTAATTATACTTCCTTTGCTTTCTTGCTTTCCTTCTCCTCTTGGTGCTCTTCTCCTCTCTAAGACTAATTCCAAAACTGAACTGACAAAAGGCTCCCAACTGATGCTCTGATGTCTTTTATCATTCATGCCTCTAATTTCTTCTATTTTCCATTATTTTCCTTCATTTTCCTCCTCGCCATTAATCTGTGACTTTTCACCTTCCTTTTCTCCTAATTTCCTTTATTTTCGTAAAATAAATGCTAATTAATGCCTCTTTTCCTTGCCAAATCCTTTGTCAATTTCCCTTAGCCATAAACACATCAAGTGATTCCCACTAGGATATTTTTCCCAACATTCAACTTGAAATAAGTGTCCCTTAACAGTGGTCTTATTTTTCCTTTGTTAACTTTTATTACATGACATTTTAATGCGGGTATGTTATAGAACCCTCCCCCTTAGGGGAACATCGTCCTTGGTGTTTTGTGACACCTACAACCAACAAAACCACTGAAAAGCAAAACATAATGCCCATGGGAATTTATAACCCACCTCATTGTAGTATTTACAATAACAACCTGCTCAAGCAAAACCATCATGACAAACATGACAACATGAAAACCATACCGCTTTTTGGAGCTTTATAACATAGCTCATGGCAATATATACAATATAAACAATACATAAATATGTACAATACTAAAACTCATTTGCCTCCACCATCCAACAATGAAGGATACATAGCTCGCATCTAATCAACCATCTCTCAGGTAGCTTAATCGGGCCAAAAGTGCTTCCACTGCACTTTAACTTGATCGATTGCTCTGTTACGGAGCATGAGATGTTTTCGTTGCAATGTGCACTGAGGTTCCAACTGGAATTTTCCTTATTTCTCCCCCTACAATACAAACCAATCAATAACGTGATCAACATCCTTTACATATACTTTAAGCAATGAAACATGAAAAACATCAAGGACTTTCACTGTCGGAGGCAGTGCAAGTCTATAGGCCACTGGTCCAATCCTCTCAAGGATCTCAAAAGGCCCGCGATACCATGGTGCCAACTTGGCACATGATCCAATCCTCAAAGAGCTCTTCTTGGGCTTGATTGCCAAATACACATGCTCCCCAACTTGAAACTCCTTAAATTCCTTGTGTCGGTTTGCATAACTCTTCTGCATGTCCTATGTTGCCTTTAGATACTTCTTTATAACCTACATTTCTTGTTCCATGTCTGGCCAATAAGTACCATGTTCACTGGATCACCCCAACTAATGGGAGTGTTACAACTCTGCCCATACAGTGCCTCAAATAGACTCATCATCGGTGACTCCTAATAACCTTTGTTATAAGAAAACTCAACCAATGGAAGTTACTCCTCCCATCTCCTTTGCTAGTGCATCACATACATCCTAGAGATATCCTCCAGTATCCTATTGACCCTCTCTTTCTATCCATCTATCCATGGCTGATAAGCCATATTGAAGGCCAAATTTGTCCCCAAACTTGCAAATAGCTCCTTCCAAAACTTGGAAGTGAACTTAGCATTCCTGTCTAACACAATATTCTTTGGAACAACATGCAATCTCACAATCTCCCTAATGAAGACTTGTGCTACCTCACTAGCTGAATAAGTAGTCTTTGTTGGAATGAAATGAGCTACCTTGCTCAATCTGTCTACCAAAACCATGATACAATCATGTTGCCTCGATGTCCTCGGAAGACCTGTACTAAAATACATGGAAATGACCTCCCACTTCTATTTTGGAATCAAAATAGGTTGAATCAATCCACCTAGATTATTACACTCTGCTTTCACCTACTGACAGTCCAAACATCTAGCCAAAAATTATGCCACTTCCTTCTTCAAATTCGGCCAATAGTAGAACTTACTCATTGTTGGCTTTACACGAAACTCCCTCAAGTTAGGCTTCTTGAGTTCACTATCATCCAACACATAAATCTTGTCTTTGAATCTTACCAAGCCATCTGTTCTGAGACGGTAATCTACATCCCGATCACCTCTACCCTATTGTAGCATGTGCATAAGCTCCATGTACCTTCCATCCTACTGTCCTACCTCTAAGATCTGATCGTGTAAATCTACCACATATGAGCTCAATGTTGCAACATGGTTCAATTTCACTTTCCTGCTAAGAGCATCTGCAACACTGTTCTCCTTGCCCTTGATGTATTTGATCTTGAAATCAAACTCATTGCTTATGGCCAACCATCTATCTTGCCTCGCATTTAGATTTGGTTGGTAAAACATATATCTCAACATGATGTGATTGCTCATCAACACAAAACTCATGCCAAGAAGATAATGTCTCCACATCTTCAAGGCATGAATAATCACTGCCAACTCAAGATAATGAGTCGAATAATTCTTCTCATGCTCATTCAACTTCCTGGACTCATAGCATAGCACCTATCCCTCCTACATAAGGACTCCACCAAGCCCTCTCTTGTAAGCATCTATACACACTACGAACTCTTTATTTGGATCCACAATCTTTAACACTAGATCATCCGTCAACAACTTCTTTAACTGTTCAAAATTGGCTACACATTCCTCTGTCCCTTCAAACTTCTTACCTTTCCTCTGCAATGATGTAATAGGATAGGTAATGCATAAGAAGTTCCTGATGAACCTCCTATAATAACCTGTTAGCCCCATGAATGATCTGACTTCATCCACATTGCTAGGAGATTCCCAGTCCATGATAACTCTTACCTTTTATGGATCTACTGCTATGCCTTCCTTGGAGACAACATGTCCCAAGTAGTGCACCTATGTCTGAAAGAAACTGCACTTGCTAAGCTCGGCATACAACTGATTTTCTCTTCGCAACCTCAACCCAGTTGATAAATGATCGACATGCTCTTCCTCATTCTTCGAATATATCAGGATGTCATCAATGAATACAATAACAAACTTGTCCAGATAAGGACGCAAAACACTATTCATCAAGCACATAAAAGTAGTTGGAGCATTAGTCAAACCGAACGGAACTACAACAAACTCATAATGCCCATACCTAGTCCTGAAGGTAGTCTTATAAAAGTTCTCTTCTTTGATGTTTACCTAATGGTATCCTAATCTCAATTCAATCTTTGAGAACATTGTTGTTCCCTTCAATTGATCAAACAAATCATCAATCCTTAGCAACAGATATATGTTCTTGATCGTCACCTTGTTCAATTTCCTATAATCAATGTACAACTTGAGGGTACCATCCTTCTTCTTCATGAACAATACTGGTGCACCCTAAGGTGATGCATTTGGCCTAATGTATCCCTTATCAATCATTTCCTTCAACTGCAACTTCAACTCTCCTAACTCTAGTGTGCTTATCTTGTAAGGTGCTTTTGATGTTGGTGTTGCCCCTGGTACCAACTCAATATAAAAATCCACTTCCCTGTGGGGAGGCAACTTTGAAATCTCTGCTGGAAACACATCCTGAAACTATTATAGTGCAAGGTACCTCTTAAATATTTCTGCATCCTCAACATCCTTGCCCTTGTCACTTGAAATATGAACTACAAACAATACACACCCTTTCTTGCAACTGCGCTTAGTCTGCATGGTTGTGACCATCCTCACTGATGTAGGCTTCTTCTTTCCTTGCAAGATTATATTTTCCCCATTATCATCCAGGCACTCAATAGCCTTGTCATAATAATCTACTTTGGTCTTGTGAAGATACAACGAATCCATACCCAAAATCATACTATATGATCCCAATGACAGTATAATCAAATGTGTTGTTGTAGGCATACCCTGCAACTCGAATGCATAAGGTATTACCCAGTGATGCACTCTTTTATTAGTACCTATAGCCAACTGCACCAACCAAGAATTTGCATGCACTTCTTTTCTCAAGCCACACTTATCCACTGGGTCAGGATTAACTATTGGGCATAGCCCAACTTGGTCCAAGTTTTGGTCAAAGACTTTGCATTTTGAGGAGCCGAGCTTGCAAAGTTCTATTCATTGTGCAGTGTTTAGGGGCTTTGGAGTGGGTCAAAGTCCCTTATTTTGTAACGGGTATCGGGTATTAGTCCATTGTTTTGTCGGATCCATGGTATGTGGACCATGGTCTTGTAGTAAGGAAAGTTATGTAAAGAAGATGTAATACTTTTTCGATAGCTAAGCATAGATAGAATTCATAGATTAATCATGATTTATGTCTTAAGTTTGTGTTTTGGGGAAGGCTTCATAGTTGAGTGCGCGAAGGCCTTGAATACTCTACAGCTGAGTGTGCATACCACCTACAGCTGGATGCGTAGGTTAGAGAAGTGTATGTATTGAAGATCTTTATTAATAAAGAAGAAGTTTTGGCAAAGTATTGAGTATCTTTCTGTGTTCATTATCTGTTGTTATATATATCGACATGCATACTTTTCACTGAATTATACAAAACATTACATGTTATACTGTTCTATGTTATGTTTATGCGTTAAGTACCAATTTGTGAAGTTAATCATCGGTGCAAAGTTATTCATGTATGTGATGTTGTAGATAGATATAAGACATAAGTGAACACAAGGGCACCACAACGCGGATATCCCTCTAGCTATAGAAACTTGGTTCTGCAACCTCCCATAACCGCTTTGGGTGATATTGTGATCTTCTTGCAGGTCGTTGCTGAAAGGGCTAGTGGTTGAGGCTTTTTTTAGTGCACGGTACACTTTGAACCTGGGTCAAGAGCCCTTAAACCAACAAATGGTTCCATTTTTAGAACCGGGATCTGCTTAAGGGATATGTTTTGGCATCTGTAGAAGAAAGAAATCCAGGAGTGGGTTGAACAGAAAGAAAGAGAATTTGTAGAAAAAGAGAACATAAACCCTTGATTATCAATTGAAGACTAGTTGCAAAAGTATATCTTCAAAGAGAAATACAAAAATTTCTTTGGTTCGTTCCACATTTAATTGTATGAGTGGGTATCTAAGTTAACGAGCATAATACTTGTTTGAAGAACGATGAACCTAAGGAGTGGAATCCTGAATTGATATAGCGACTCAAGAACAATAATAGTATCTCAAGAGGTATTGATTTCTGGGTCGATGGCATTTTGGGAGGATTTATCACTAAGTTTGTGATAGATGTGATCGTATCCTATAGTGAAGCTAAACGAATATTTTTCAAAGGACCACGAGGTAATCTCTTAAACTCTTTTAATCTCTGGATTAATATGTTATTGTGTGAAAAAGGAATTCCGCGAATGTAGTCATATTAATGTTTGGATGAAGAGGAAATAAGTCTGAACCAGGGTCTACCAGAAGTGGAAAATGATATAAAACAAATCCGAAGAATTTTATTAAGACTGGCTATAGCCCCTTATTAGGAGGATCTAAGAGTGAAGAAGAAAGAAGTAACCCTACAACCCTTCAACATTCCCCCTCCCATCCTTAAGGCACGTCGAAGTTAGGAGTTGAGAAAAATCAGGGCATCTTTGGGATTCCCCATCCATCCAACCCCTTTACAACCCATCCCCCTCCCCATAATCCCCCTACACCCTCACCCCTTTTCCCCTGCCTAGCCCCCCTGGGAAGGAAAATGGTCGATGACATTAATTTGCCTATCTTTAAAGGACTTGGATTAGAGGATCCTAACCAGTTCTAGTTTGTAGCTGATCTAGTATGGACAACAAGATAGATCACTAGTGATGATGTAAAGAAGGCACAACTCATCACGTCGCTACAAGAAAGAGTGTTAACATGGTATATGAAATACTCTATGACTAATTTGAATGCCTCACTGGATGAAATTAAGAAAGAATTGGTATCAAAATTCAAGAAGACGAAATCAGAATCGTAATGCATCACGTAGCTAAAAGAAATCAAATAGACAGTGATTGAATCTGTGTGGGAGTTGGATCAGTGATTCAAGGTGTTGATGGGTCAAGTAAGCTTTAATATGCCCCCAGAACAACATAAGGAATGGTTCATAGCCACAATACTGCCACATATTAGGTTACCTTTGACACAACAGAAGATCGTGACTTAAGTTGAAGCATTGGAAATTGCAATGAAGCTAGAAGCTTCGTCGATTGGATATACTCAGACAAGTGTACAACAAATACATAATCAACTAGCCAATCTGACCTTGGAATTGCAAGATCTAAAAAAAGGTAAAGAAATTCGATCAGAAGTATGCAGTACAAAATGCAAAGCAAAGGGTCATTATAAGGATCAATGCATGTGTTTAGAGATTATTTTGCAAGTGAATCAGCTAATCTAGTAAACCTAGGTTTGTGGTGCAAAAGGCCAACATCTCTTTGAAGACTGCTACATATTACAGAAGTATGTGCAGATCCCGAAGAAGCTATTTTGCAACTTTTGTAGATCAGTAGGCCATGATGAGAAAAATTGTTGAAGTTATGATTTGATGATGGAGCACACTACTGACACTTATATAATGCAAGATGAAGGATATACACACGAAGAGCCAATCCAACACATTGGTCATGGAGGCTTTCAAGGATGAGGAGGAGCAGGAGGAGGAGGAACTGGTCGAGGACGTGGCCAAACTATCTATTATAACTATGGGTAGGCAGGACACTTCGCAAGAGACTATCAGAACCCTATGACAACATGCATCTACTGTAAGTATTTTGAATATGTGATAGAAGAATGCCCCGTCCTTATTGCAAAGATGAAAGAGAAAAGGAACCAGCAGCCTACAACAAATATTCAAATGATGATTGCTAAGCCGAGGGAGGGTGAACTGCACATCAGTATTGTAACGAGAAGTGGAGTTGCGACTGTAGGTGATAAAGCAGAAGGGAAGAGGGAAGTTGAAACTACATGGATAAGGAAAACTACTTAAAATGCTCCTACCTTTGATATTTAGAAGAAAAAGCAAGTGCTCATGGATGCGAGGCAAAGTCTTATGGATGATGGGGCCTCAATCTCTACCACATAGTCGACTCAGAAGGACAACCGCGACATAGTACTAGTTGTGACACAAGATATAGATATGGATATCTTGAAGTCTTTTCTACAAACTTGCATGAAGTTGTTGAGAAATTATAAGATCGTAGAGGGATTGCAGGAATTGGTAGACTCTTGTGCTTCTAAAGAGGTACCGCAAAGTGAGATGCGTGTAGTGAATAATCTACATAGACATAAGAAGTGGATTGGAAAGGAAACGAGGCTTACAGTGCAGACTGAAGAATATGACATGGATCAGGTTATCTTGGATCTAGGATCTGATGCCAATGTCTTGCTAAAGAAAACTTGGGAATTGATGGGTAAATCGAAGTTGCAATGGTCAACTATCCAGCTAAAGATGGCGAATCAACAAAAGATTGTTCCTCTAGGAAGATTGTCAAGTATCATAGTAGTGACTGATGGAGTGTGCACTAACACTGACTTTGAAGTGATTGTGGATTACAGTAATCCATATCCCTCATTATTTGGACTACATTGGGAATTTTTTAACATGACTATAATTAAATTAACGAAAAGGCAAATGATATTTGACAACAACAATATAAGAGTTATTGTTCCATTAGATCCATCAGAGGGAGTGAGGTATACTGAACATGTCAAAGAAGAGTACATCGTGGATGACATTGACAACAATTATCAAATAATAACAAAAGAAGAAGAATGGATTAACCCTACTGCAGATGGAAAACTAACTTGGGAACAAGATAGTTCCTGCACTTCAAATTCAGAAGAGGAATTGGAAAACTAGCAAAACAGGTTGCATGAAGTCTCTACAAGGGATGTGCAGGGATCACTAAAGTAGTACATTGTATGATAGTTGAGGTATGTGATTTGACTTTGTATGATGGTTTGGGTAATATAAATACTTTCTTTAGAGATTATGAAAAGCAGTTACCTAAATGTTAGAGTTTGTTAGCTCTGGATCAAGCACTAAGGGCTACTCTTGCTAGATGGTGGGTACGCATAAGAAGAATATAGGATACTAACAACAATGTAGAAGATTGATGTGGGTAAGGTTTGGTTAAGTAGAAATAGAGCTTGTAGATAAGTATGATGACCAGACTGATCCTAGAGACCACATAAAACTCTATATGGCAGCTTGGGGATAAATAGAAGAATGGGTGCATGGCTTCATCTAAACCCTAGAAAAAATTTCTCAGAACTGGTATCTGGAAACAAAGCTTCGACATGGTACTGCTAGATGGGAAAAAATGGTTGATGGATTTATAATGACATTCTGATTTGAAGATGACTTTCCACATATAGGTGCAGCTCTGAATATAGTTAAGAAGAAGATTTTTAGAACGAAGTTCTGTTATATGGCAACTTGATTGGGCTACACAGATACATAAAGTAATGGAATGTTATAATATCACTGTGGAAGAGGATGGAGATCCTCGAAATATTGACATCGAATAATCAGAAGTTCATCATGAAGTAAATTGACCTGAGATAGAGATGCTTGATATAATGAAGCCATTGAAAAAGAAGAAGGTGAATATAGGGTTATGTTGACGGTGATGGGCCCACCAACATCAGGAGATCTCCTCAGTATGAAGTCCCAACTAGACCTCACACCTTTTTTGTGTAGGAATCCCATTCGGTACAATGGCCCTGTTTCCATTATCTTAAATATTTGCCTCAGCTCTTACTTGTCAGCATAGGAGAGTGGTCTACTTTGTTTTCTAAGAAGTGAGGTTCACGTGCCTGGTGAGTGTAAGTGTCACTTGTGTCAATGGTTCTTTCACCATAGAGGGAGAGGGTGGGAGTGAGTCCCAAGTCGGTTGGGAGAAGTCCCAACTCTGCTAGGAACACACAACACAACAGGACATGCACAACTTTCGGCGAAACAGTCCACACGAATGTGGCAGTCACAACACACAAGGGAAGATAACATGTATAACACTTGTTTGGTCAATTTAGAATGTCCTAAATTGATTCATTTAATTGTCAATCCAAGATTCGTAAGCTGACGAAGTGTGGCGCACTATATGTGCAAGATAACCTATTTCTTACTTTTGTCATTTTTTCTTTTTATGTTTTGGGGGTTTTTATCTTCACTGATTTCCTAATATGAGATGGAAATTCTAAAAGACAAGTATGGATATAAATGTTCAAGGCAATGATGTCCTTTATATTGATTTCCAAAACTTCAAACTTTCAAAAAAAAAGGTTTTACAACATGTAATGATGAAATTAATTCCTAAAAGAAAATGAAAATGTGCCACTATTCTAATCAAACAAACAGTGAACTACTGATCATGGAACCATTATCCCTGCTACTCTCTAAATACAAAAGAAACTGTACTCAAAGAAATCCAAAAATTGCAAGCAAAGTAAAGCTAAAATCAAATTACATCAATTCATACTCTGACCCCTCACCATTAGTCTCGCTATGGCTTTTGGAGGTAATCATAAACAACTTGAGCAATCTGATATCTAATTTGCAGGAAAATAAACTAGTATCAAATTACACACTCATATTTCAATCCCTCACCATTAGTCTCACTATGGCTTTCGGAGGTAACTGAAAATGACATGAGCAATTCAATAACTAACTTGCAAAAAAATAAACTAATATCAAACTACACACTCATACTTCAATCCCTCACCATTAGTCTCGCTATGGCTTTCACAGGTAACTGAAAATGACATGAGAAATTCAATATCTAAACTAACTAATAAAGCCAATGAACAGAACTGAAATAAACAAAACAGTGCTAGAGTTAAAAACTAAGAAAAATAAATCAACAGAAAGATAAGACTATTTCCATGTCATTAGTCATTGTAAAACTATATGAAAATTCCCAGGCTACCTATTGTAATCTGGAACAAAGACACTGATCAGTTAACAGCATTATAAAAGCATGTAAAATTATGGACAGAAATAAAACGTGAATACCATAAGCAATGCAATATATACACGTGAATGATTATGGAATAAGGAACGTAAAGAAATAAAGCATGAAACTATATAGCAATAAACAAAACCTCGGTGTGTACAGGGGCCCTCTGCACAACCTCAGGCAGTCAACTATCAACCACGAATTGAGCTTATAAATAGAGTCTTCTCATGTATTCAAAATGTAGTCATAACACAGAAATAAAGTCACGGCACAGTGGGCTCGTTAACAGTCAAAATTACATTACAAAAGCTAACTACTATGCATATGAGAACGCATTATTTATAACAGAGGATGACATAACTACTTTCCTACAATCTGCGCTGATAAGAGACACGTGAACAACCATGTCCAGGAATCTAGCATTATGGCTGCCGTGAAGATTAAATCTTTGGAGGGTGGTTGTTGGATTCGGCTTATGGAGCAGTCCACAGGTGTTGATATGTCTCCTGAGATTTAGGAACGGCCACGCAAGTCTTCACGTGGTGAAAAATGGAGTTCTGTCACCGTAAGACTCTTAGGTTGACCACCGCTTGACTACCTTTGACCACGGCCTTCTTTGGTGAATTCGACTGAGCCAATAGGACTCGATCCATATCCATGTCATTTTCAACTTGCCCATGTGGCTTGATTTGCCTGAAGACACCTGTAATATAGACTTTAACAAAATGCCTGCGGAAAGTTGAAGTAGCTGCAGAAAGTGACAAGATTCCGCAGCTCAATGAGAAAAAATATAATTCAAACAACAGACACAAAACATAGTTAAAAACCACTTTAAATGCTCTTTGATGATTAATATGCAATGATGTTGATGACTTAGGAGGTCCAGGGAACTGGAAAAAGTCTAGAAAGGTGTATAGGAAAGATGCAAGTTTGGGACTGAACATACCCCCACTGTGAAGGTGTTGCATGTCCCCATGCAACCAAAATTTTGATCACCCTCCTTCAATTCATATGCTCTGATACCTCTGCGAGTACATCCAGTCCTCTTCTCCTTTTTCTTGGCGCTGCTAACATCCTGGGCTTCTTCATCAAGCATCTGAATTTGAGATTAATCAGTGCTCTACTTATCTTCTTGCATTTCTTCTTTAATTTCCTATTCTTTTTGTGCCACAGTCCCAGATGTAACATAGTGTTGTCATGAATGATCTTGTCCAATCTGCTTTGCTCCTTTAATGCTTCATTTTCATTTTTAATATGTCTATTTAAAACCTCCAACTCAAAGACTTCTTGTTTCAATGATTGGACTAGAGCTTCTTGTGTTGTGTGAGGCTGAGTGGATGAAGTGCTAAGACCCGTGGCTATTCTTTCTAAGGATTCTATGTAATCATACTCCTCTTGCTGCTTTGGATCTATCTCGAGTGTCGTTTTCCTTGGGCTATCCCCAAAATTCTGTGGAGGAGAATTGACTTCAAAATCTGGCCAAAAAGGACTCATGTCAACATCTTGAGGACTAGCTTCAACGTTTGGCTGAGAATGAGGTGGACTACGGCCAGCTGGAGTTTGTTCAGGTGTTCCTCCTCCCAATCAATAAAATGGGGTCCTTTTGTTTGTGCTTTCCTCCACTTTCCTTTAAGCCTGGTGCTTCTTCTTACATGTTGTGGACTACTGTCTTTTTCCTTCTGTTTGCCTTTTCCTTTCTTTTTGGCCATAGCTCACTGTTCCTGAAGGTGAACTAGTCCCTCAGACAATACTTGATGGTCTTCTTCTGAGGAAGGGGTTTGATGCACAACCTTAATGCTTCTTTTCTCTTTTGATTTTGTTGGCTTTTTACCCTCAGTCTTTTCCTTCCTCCTTTTAGACAGTCTTTCTTCTCTACTAGTTCTTTCAACTGTGTTAGTAGGAGTGCTTTGAGTTTTATCACCTGTTCTCTTTCTTCTACTTCTTTTTGATGTACTGCCTTCAGGGGTTTCTTGGGGTTCTTCAAAGAAATTTCTAATTAAAAACTGCTCCAAGGTGTCCTTTTTTCTTTTAATTGTCTTTCTATCAAGATTTTCACAAGACCATGGTGATACAAATGTGGTTCTATGTTCCCCAGATGCTTTTGGACGGTTACAGACATCTTTTTCAAACTATTTAGTAAAAAGTATGGCAGATTGAGGGTCAGGTTGTCTAGGAAATTCATTAACAGTCGGGTATGATACATGTATATTGATCCAAAACGTCCCTCACAGGTGATAAACTTTTGAATAACCAACAGTAAACTGGCCCACTCTTCTTTTAAAGCATGGACAGGAATTCCCTTTTTGAAAATGGTGACATCCATACCTAGATTACGTAGGATGACCCTCCCAGCTTTCTCATCAAAGCTCTTGTTCTTCAACCAGCGTTCACCTCCCTATGGAAGTTCTGTGGCAGCTGCTATGGATGCTTTGGTGACTGTAAACTTGAGGTCCCCAATTTCCACCTCAAGTCCGTCAAAAGACCTTGCAAAAGCCTTTGTAACCTCCTTATGGTAGCCTTTAAATTTTTGGATGAAACGTAGCCACCGGGCCTTCTTCAGTATGTCCTTCACTTGCGGGTATCCTTCCAAAAACTTGGGCCCTTCCGATTCTGCCCTCAATAATAGACCCATCCTTCCTTTTGTTCTTTAAAACTCATCTTCGTAAGGAGGATTTAGCGGAGGTAAGACGGCTGAATTAGCAGAAATGAAACAGGGTTTATGAAGGAGACTAGTCACTGTAGGCAGATATCAGAGAATAGGTACACGGAATGAAGTGGAACAAAGAACAGAATGGGGTGAAGGCTTATGTGAGCATGGTGGAAATGCAGCCGTGAGGTCAATAGAATAGTAGGGGGAGTAAAGTGCATCCGGCAATATTTAAAATTGGGTGGCTACAGAGTAGACGCAAGCACGTTTATGAAACGGCAGCGGATTTTGTGTGGCTGAGAGAAGCCGTAGTCAAATCAACCACGTTCCATAATTATAGGTGGAATATCAAAGTATAGCCGAACACGAGTGAAGACCGGAGGCTTGATTATGAGTTCGTTTAAAAATGAATGCAAGGATTGTGGGGGAATCGTATAGAGATCATGGAATGGTTATGGAGTTATCAACACAATCATTGCATATAATGGAGCTTTGGTTTATAACTATGTAAAAATGTGCTTGAATGCCATTTGAAATAAATTTCTACTCATACCTTGGAATTCTTGCCATTTTTCATTAGTCTTCAATCAGTTGCTCCTCGTTGATGCTTTTGAATACCTCATGTCTTCATAATATGTCCTCATACCTGCATTTGATTTCATGATTGTTGAACTAACATCTGACTGTAATTTTTTTTTTAAAACAGAGTGGTGGCTGCAGAAACTGCTTTTGGCTGCGGAAACTGGTGTCAGCTGCGGAAACTGACACATCAATTATTTGGGTGAATCGAGATCGATAGATGATAACTGACTGAATGAAAATGGTCATGAAAGAAAATTTTTATTGGTGAAATGAAATGAAATAGATGAAATGGAGTGAAATGAAATGAAGTGGAGTGGAATGAAGTGGAATGAAATGGAGTGGGTTGTCATAAAACTTGTGAAATGAGAGAGAGAGGGAATTTTTTTTGGAAAATATAGGGTGTCAGGTGTTTCTGATTTTCACCCTACATTTTCTGTATAAGACTGCCAATCAATGATTGGTTTTCAGGCTTATACAATTTTATTTATTTATTTTATTTTTTTGAAACTGAAAAGAACAAAGGCTAGGCTGGTGGAGAAGAAGGATTCTTCTTCACCAGCCTTATTGCAGAATTATCTTGAAACTGTTAGGCCCCTATACTACTAGTGTAACCCCTTATTGTTATTAGTACAACCCACTTATTATATTGATGTACCCATGTAGTGCCCATATTGTTACTATTGTGCCCCATAGAAGCCCTATTATTATTTATTGTGCCTACATTATTATTGTTTATGTCCGGCTCTGGTTATGTTATGAAGCCCTATAGACTCCTATATATAGAAAGGAGGTCTTTTCATATTGTATCATCCAAGATTTGTTCATTTATGTAATGTAAAGGAGGTTTCCCCTCGAAACGAGGCTGAATTCTAAGTCGTGATCTATCTCTTTCTACTTTTCTTGAGCTGGTTTCATAACATTTGGTATCAGAGCTTTGGATTCTAGGGTTTCGCTGCTCCAAACAAGTCATCGTGGCATTTTCGTTATAACTTTTTTTCTGGGACGTTTCAGAAGTCGCAAAAAAAACCCATTTGAGAAGAATTGACGCTTAACTTTAGGTCCGAATTTCAGATCTTTTTGCAAGATATTTTCGGAGATATGATCTGAGGAAGTTGGCCTTTGTGCAGACTCCTGAATTACACTCAAAACAGGTGACCTGGGGAAAATCGTCATAACTTTCTTTCTGAGAATCGGATTGAAATTTTTTAAGAAGGTACAGAAAGAGAACGGACTGTAGTTTTCATTTATATATTTTGCAGAGTCAAAGATTGAAACAGTGACTCGTGGCACTTCATACAAGTTCGCTCTTCTGAAAAGGTCTATAATCAGGTCACTGTGGGATATTTGACATAACTCTTCATTGGAGAATCCAATTGGGGTCAGACTAGTGGAATTGGAAAGAGGATACAGAGGGCTACTATAGGTTGCAATTTCAGAACTTAAAGATTTTAAAGTACAGAGTTACAGTCATTTTAAGATCATGCTCCTAAAATCAAGAAAAAGAAAGATGAGGAAGTTTGATGGCAAGGATCCGGTAAAATGGATACGTCAGATGGAGCAATATTTTGATCTACATGGTGGTGTACCACTATTACAAAAGGTATGTATTGGATCTTCATATTTAGAACCGGATCAATTTTTATGGTATAAAGGGCTTTGTTCTCGTAAAAGACTTGTTACGTGGTCAATTTTCACGGAGGAAATGATAACACATTATGAGGATACAAAGAGCAACACCCTCTTTATAACAACACCACAACAATTGGAAAGATTAAAAGGGCTTTGTGACATAGTGGAAAGCAAAATTATGGAAAGCAGGAAGCATACCCCTCACAACTATAAAGATGGAAGTGTTGTTTCTCCTAGCCTTCCACAACCTACAAAGGTTACACCACAACAATTGGAAGAAAAAAGAGAAAAAGGGCTT
>APFE030685224.1:0-11221 GCA_000404065.3 Pinus taeda
GTTTTTTGTTTTTATGAAGATAAGCTGTTAAACTATAACTACAGCTATGAAAAATTATAAAAATAAATTACAGCCACTTGAACGTTTGGTTTTTTCGAGATTAAGATTTGATTGGAAAATTGTAGTGAATTTCTTAAGTCCCGACGCTTGATTATTTGGCTGGATAATGAAAAATGTTAGTAAAACCCTCTACGAGTTAATATCTAAACTGAATGCGTTATTGGACTATTTTTAACCCAGGCTAGCTAAATAATCAGATTTTCAAATGAGTGCCATTTTCAAACCAGTTGACCAAATGAGGCGAAACAAGCGTCAATGTGAAGCTTATAAAAAAAAATTGATTCTAACAAAGCAATCAAAACAAGAATCCAAAGAAAACTAAAAATTAACGAAAGCGTAGGGCAATCAACTAAATAAAAATCCAAAAAGACGTTTAGCCAAAATTTTTATAGATAGGGTCCCCATTATCTTAGTTGAGCAAGTCAATAATGGGGGGGTTGTGTTTCCACCACAACACACCTCTGCCTGCTCCTCAGAGTGTGCAAAAGTGTTGTCTTCTTCAAGCCTGCTCTGAGATGAAGGACTGTAAGAGCTGCCTTCCATACCCCTCCTCTGCGCTGAGTTGTCCGAGGAAGAAGGCGTCTGTTCCTTGGTTTCTGCCTTCCAGCTTCCCTCCTCCTCTTCTTCTTCAGAAAAAATAACTGTTACCAGAGCTGAGACAATGGGTTTGTTGGTCCTGTGCCTGAATTTGAATTTCGTCGACTGCATAGTATTGCTGATGGCGTATCTTGAGTCTTCCGACCCAATTGAAGGGGGCAAAGCACAAGCAAGGGGAGAAATGCGTCGTGGACTTTGACTGCCCCTGCCTCCTGAGCTTCCCCTCTGCCCATAGTTGCGTCCGCGGCGAGGAGTAGCGCGCAGACGAGGAGCCATGGAATGCACTGAGTGCTCTGTCGCCACCTGAAGATTGAACAATGCCGCAATGACTTCTCTATCCACCTCTGAATTGGGGATAATGAGCTCGTTTTCCAGAGGGGTCCCGCTTCCACGGTGCAGCACCTCAACAAAACGAGACCTTAGCTTAATCCTTATCGCAGCCTCCCGAGAATGCCGAGAACCGGACGCCGAAAATGTATAGAGCTGAACCTTGAGGGAAGGCTTGTTGCCACCAATGCCTCCCTCCTCTTTCCTTGGCGGTCTGTCACCTCCTTCCACCTCAGAGCCCCAATTCCCCTCCTGCGCACACCAACATACTGTATCGAATGTTTTTGCTGCCATTCTGTAAATTCCCTCGGAGTTTCCTTGGGACAGAAGCCAAATTGAATAGCATTGAATGCTATTCATTACCACCCTGTGAACTACCATTTCAAGCTGCCTGTGCATCGGCCCGCTGTCCTCTACGCGTGGCTGGCACATGGCTGCTTTTATTGCATGTTGACACCCGCATCCGGGTGTGCCTGTTCGTTCGTCTGCATACCATGGTTTAGGATCTCCTGGAAAGTGGACCATTCTGTCTTCGAAGCAATGCCTTGTAGTGATCCTTCGAAGTGTTCCTTTCCCCGATCCACTCCTAGATTGGCCAGAAAATTTGCTAATTTGTTCCCTTCTCGCCTGATATGTTTGAAGGATATGGCCTTGTTGTCCCTTAGCCATTGTTGAAGTAGCTCAAGCCTGGTGACCATTCTCCAGCTTCTACTTACCTTCTATGTCTCTGAACCTTGTTGGATCTTTGAGGCCATGTTTATTATAATTTGAGAGTCCACTTCTACTATTAGGGGTGTGTATCTCTGATTTTGTGCAATTTTGAGTCCTCTCCATAGTCCTTCCAGTTCTGCTGCATTGTTTGTATTCCATCCTATGGAGCCAAAGAAAACTTTAAGCACGTTGCCCTGATGATTTCTTATGACTCCTCCATATCCTGTGTTGCCAGGATTTCCTTTTGAAGCCCCATCAAAGTTGAGCATGTACGTGTTGGTGGGCGGAGGAGTCCAATTTGTTGGAGTATTTTGTTGTCTGACAGAATTGCCTTGAGAAGAGTTAGGGTGTTGTAGATGGATTTGCCAATTATTCCATATCGCTTGTTCCTTAGTGTTGGAAGGGAAATCCTCCTGGGACCAGCATTTAGTGGACAAGGTTTCTTGAATGTTCTTGTGTATGATTGTCCAAACTTGCTCCAATTCCATTACCTTATTTTTGAATATTCTCTGGTTCCTCTCTTTCCATATGTTCCACATCACTATACCTGGAATTATTTGCTAGAGCGTATTGAGAATGGTACATTGATAAGGTTTTTGAGGCCAATTGCGTATAGTGTTATTGGTGTCTCCCATCACTCGGCCTTCCTTCTGGCAGAGAAATGAGACTTTCTCCCATATTCTTCTGCCAAATGGACATATTTGCATAAGATGAACATCAAATTCATCCTCCAATTTACAGTTGAGACAAATTGAGGGTCCAGCAAATTTTCTTTTTTTTTGAGATTTTCCCAGGTGAGGACCCGATTGTGAGACAGTAGCTAGAGAAAAGTGGAGATCTTCGGCCATATCGGTGTACTCCATATTTTCTCCCACAGCTTGTCTTTGATTAAATAGTGTTTTTTAGAATAATGTGGTAAGCCTCCTTAGTTGTGAATGTGCCTTTCTCTTCGTATCCCCATATTAGTTTATATTGGTCTATCTCTTTGAGAATTTTCCTCTTTTGTAACTCTTCTGTTAAGGAGAATTGGACTGCCTCCGGGCTATCTGGTAAAATATCACGAGCTTCTTTCCAGTCTCGATGTTCAGATTCATTGTTGGAGTTCCAAAAGTGATTGACCTTTTCCTGTTGGTTAATATCCTGAACAGGTATTCCTTGGATGAGATTTGTTAGGCTTGGGAATTGCTGCCATGAGTCTGTCCAGAATCGAGTTGTGCTGCCGTCCTTCACTTCCCAAAAACTATGTTTTTGGATTAGATCTCTATGCAATATTGTTGAGTTCCATATTGCTGAGCCCTTACTTATTTCCGACATTCTTATGCGCTCCTCCAGGGGTAAATTGTTAGCATATTTCGTTGTACATATTCTAGCCCATGGTGTGCTTGGGTATGATAGCCACTTCCACCATATTTTTGCTCCCATGATCACGTTGCTATGTTCTGGATCTCGAAGATCGATTCCTCCTACATTTTTTGGGAGACAGGCTTTCTCCCATTTGACCAGAGCCCATTTTCTGTTAGGTCCTGTGCTGCCCCAGAGGAAATTTCGCTGTAATTTTTTGATAGCTTTTAATACCCATTTTGGCGCTGCAAGGATGGAGAATAAGTAGAGCGGCATAGATTGGAGAACCGCCTTGATTAGCACCAGCCGATTGGCCATATTTAAAGAACGATGAGTCCAAAGGAATAATTTGGCTTCCAGCTTTTCTAGAAGGGTGGTCCAAGATGAGTGCTTCTGTGCAGAGGCAATGAGGGGCGCTCCTAGGTACTTGGAAGGCAAGGTAGCAATGGAGAAGCCTAAAATGCAAGCGATTTCTCGTTGAGTTGTCGGATGGGTGTTGAAGAAAAAGATCTGGGATTTTACTTTATTAATAAGAGCTCCAGAGGCTTTAAAGAAGTTGTCAAGCAGAGAATTTAGTGTTCTAGCTTCTTGAACAGAGGAATGCCCAAAAATCATGTTGTCGTCCACAAATTTCTGATGAGAAATGGTGGGGGCTTGGTGGAGATTAATGCCTTTGAGGTTTCGGGAAAGGATAGCTGAATTAATGCATCTTCCTAAACCCTCCACCATGATTATAAACAGAAAAGGAGAAAAAGGATCTCCTTGTCTAATTCCCCTAGAGGGGCGAAAGGTAGAGGTAGGAATCCCATTAATAAGAATTGAAAAGAAAGTGGAAGAGATGAGATTACTAATCCAGCGTATCCAAGCATTGGAAAAACCAAAAGCTCTTAAATTTTTTTGCATTTATTCCCAGCTTATGCTATCGAAGGCTTTAGATAGATCGATTTTAAGTAGCATACCTGGTTTTTTTGATTGCTTGAGGGAGTGAATAATCTCATGGGTGAGGATTATTCCATCCGTTATTTACCGTCCCTCGACATAGCCAGATTGTTCTGATGAGATGATAAATGGGAGCACCGGTTTCAGTCGAAGCGCCACTACCTTGGAAACAATCTTGTAGATGATATTGCACAAGGCAATGGGTCTATACTTGTCAGGAGAGTTGGACTCCTCCGATTTAGGTATTAGAGCAATGAATGTTGCATTCAGGTCCGGATACATCCATCGCAAGTTGCGGGATTCTTCTACTACTTGCCACACTTCCCATTTAATTAGCTCCCAAAAGTGCTGAAAAAAATTTGACGTGAAGCCGTCGAGACCAGGAGCTTTACCCGCTTTTAAAGAATTCACCGCTATTTCCACCTCCTGAAGACTGATCATCTTCAGAAGCAGAGTATTTTGCTCCTATGTTATTAGACGCGGGATTTGTCTTGTAATGCTGTCTATTGCCTCATCTCTATTGATGTTTGGCTCTTGACTCATTTCCTTGAAGTAATGTAGAAATTCCTGTTCTATTCCTTCTTGTGTCTCAACTTTTACTCACTGGGCATTGTTGACCTGTGAGATTTGATTTCGCATTCTTTGTTGCACTGTGGTCTTATGAAAGAACTTGGTGTTCTTCTCCCCCTCCTTCAGCCATCGGATTCTGGATTTCTGCCACCATAGAACTTCCTCCTGTCGATCGTACTCCAGAAGTTTTCCTTCCATTTCTTGTTCTTTTTGTGCGAGTTCTGCTGACTGTCCCTCCAGAATTACTCTTTGCTGAGAGTTTTTGATTTCTTGAAGGAGTTGTTCCTTTTCCTTGAAAATATTGCCAAAAGTGGTTTTGTTCCAGCGCTTTATTTCTTCCTTGAGCAGCTTCAGCTTTTTTTGGAATCTTGCCATTTTGGGGTTTTCAATCGGATTACAGTTTTGCCAGGTTGTATTTATGAAATCATTGAAATCTGGATGAGAGAGCCAGAAAGCTTCAAATCGAAAGGGTCTTTTAATGATATTGCCTGGCCTGTTCCAGTGCAATTCAATGGGCCAATAATCCGATCCGGAGAATGGAATGATGTGGGCTGTGAATTCTCCTCCTAAGTGAATTGCATTATCTGAAATTAGAAACCGGTCCAGGCGGGAAGCGATCTACAATGGAGCTACTCGTCTATTCGTCCAGGTGTAGAGGCCATTAGCTGTAGGTAAGTCAATCAGCCAGTTGTTTTGAACAAAATCTTTGAGTAGTGATCCGTCCCTGTTGATTCTGCAGCGCCCTCCTAGCTTTTCCTCTGTTGAAGCTATCATATTGAAATCTCCTCCTGTCACCCAAAGCGGGTAAGTCCTATCTATATTGAGCTGCGATATTGTTTCTAGAATTGCCGCTTTCTACTGAGTCTCTTGTGGGAAATAAACATTTGTGATATGGCCATAAATGTTTGTGCCCAAAAGATGAAAAACAGCCTTAATGAAGTTTTTATTAGCATGGATATTGACTAATTGTATTTTTCCCGCATCCCATAGAATAGCAAGGCCTCCTGAAGCCCCTTGTGCATCTAGAGCTATGACTAGTCCTCCTGGCCAAGCTTTAGCTGCAATTTTTTCCAAGATTGTCGAATTGCATTTGGTTTCCTGTAGAAATAGAATTGTTGGTTTTTCTTCCATTATCAAAATTTTTAGAAGTTTCCCCTTCCTTGGGCTATTGAGCCCTCTAATGTTCCAAGATATCAACTTCATTAAGAATTTTTGGGGTTGGTGTTATAATACTTGGTGAGTTTGGCATATCTGCCAGACTCGACTAGAACCTCTCCAATCTTGATTGTTCTTTCTAGAGCCGTTTTCCGTCCCCTCTTTTTGCTGTCTTTGGATGCAAATTTACCGTCCCATTGACTGCATGTTTGTACCCCGAGAGAGTAATTTTTTTGAGCTTTATTCAGAATTTCTACCAAGTTATCTACTTGTGTATCAGGAATTTTGTCAAAGTTACCTGATTTGCAAGCTTGTTCTAGACCCAGAATGTCAAGTTCCCCAATATCAATTGGTTCGCTATCATCTTCCATGAAGTGTGTTTCTTGAATGCTTCCTTCTGCCTCCTTCCCCTTGTTCTTGCTTTGATCTGGATTGTCTATGTCCATTGCCGGATTGTTCCATGTTTCTGAAACCGACTTGATCTTTTCACCTCGCTGGTTCATATTTTGTTCCCCTGATTTGGTGGATGGGGGTGTCGTCTCTTCCGATCTAGGTTCTTCCTGTGTATCAGTATTTGATAGTACCCCGAAGCTGTTACTTGTAGAGGGCTGGGGTTTATCCTCTGGCGCCGTCTTAGGAGATGCGTTGGATTTTTTGCTCCCACGTCTTCTATTAGTTACTTTGGTGAAACCATCCTGAGATTGTGGCTCTTGATTATTTTGAGTTTCCGGCTTGTTATTCAAGGGACAGTCTCTGAAGAGGTGTCCCAGGGCATGACATTTCCTGCAGCGAAAGGGAACATGCTCATAGTCAATAACCTGGATCCAGTCTTGATCTTCATGAAAGAGACGCACCGTGTCTGGCAAGGGTTGCTTCAGGTCCATGTATACGCAGATCCTGGCATATGAGGCGTATGAAGTGTATCTCACAGTCTTTGTTTCTTCTGCAACTTTAACGAAATATCCCAGCACCGATCCAATGGATTTTAATGAGTCCTCCTCCCAGTATTCCCATGGAAGCGAGTATAGTCGAATCCATACGGGTGCATAACTGAGGTCTTCCTTATCTAGGTTGAAACGGGCAACCCATTCTCTGAGATAGAGCCCTACAGAGTTGAAGAAATATGGCCCTCCATCAAATACTCTATTTCTGTCTTCCAGGCAGTTAAAAATAGCTGTAAAGAACCCTTTTGGTCCTAGAAGTAGGGTTATTTCTCCTTTTTGCCTCCATTTGTTGTTAATCCAGCTTCTCAGTGCCTTTTCTGTTGGCCAGAATCCCATAAATTTGCCTATGAGAGCATGATCTCTCATATATTGTATTCTTGCATTGATTCGGTGGCTGGGTAGTTCAACTTCTGGCCTGTGAGCAGCAACAGGTTTGCAGGTAGATGAACTAACCTTTGGATTTTCGTGCGGGGCTTGAATATCCTCCGTGTTCTGCGTTTCCTCTGTGGATTTGTCATTATTTGCTGAAGCGTCATTAGTATTAACCTCAGGTCCTTGCAGGGTTCCTCCGTTGGGCGGATTCGCTACTCCCTCCCCCTGCGGGGGATCCATTGGATCCGTTTTCTCAGTCCTCGTCCTGAATGATTACGTTGCCACTGTTAGGTCTGATCTTCGCTGGGAAGGGTACCTGCCGCCGCAGGTCTGCAGAAACCCTAGCTTCTGCTGCGTGCCGTTACCATTTTTGCGCTCCGTTTGCTTCTCTTCCTCATTGTTCGTCCAACCTCTCATGTCAAGAATTTAATGTTACATATTAATACACAATTTTTTCATTGTTAAAGTCCTCATAGAGAACTATCACTAGAAGATGATTTATATTGATTTTGAACTAAATCATAAGAAAAAACACATGAACTAATTAATAAACCAATAAGTATCTAAATCGATACGAAATCTTCAATGTTATTTCTAAATTCACTATTTTCTTCTCATTTTCCTATTTGAGAAGGATTGTGACCTTGAGTTCTTATTATCATATATATTGTACACAATTGGAAATACATAGTTTCAAGAGTAAAAATATTTCTATTTCCTTTGGGTTCTCTCTAGTTTACCATTGAAAGAAAATGTTGTTCTTTTGTAAGGGGTTTTTTTATGGGAGGAATACAATGGAGCAACCATACACTGGCTTTTATAGGTGGTCAAGCCACTTGGGCTTCATAGAAGTTCCACAACATTTACATCCATGATACCATTTGTTACAAGAACTACGAAATTATTGTACACAAGCCGACACGTTAGCTACCATGAAGATCAGAACAATTGCAACAAATTAAACTAATATGTGAAACAATATTTTTACGTATATAACAAATAAATAAAAATGTAATTTACCAGAGAAAACTCCTAAACCTGTATAAACATGTATGGTGTAAGCACACATACCATATAATGTAAAACTCCTCTATGTTGTGATGGGTCTTGATACATCATACACATGTATCCCTTCCCATAATTTCTTAAATTCATCTACTAATAGTTGTAACTGGACATCCATATTCTTCACTTGTCTTCTACCAGGGACTATAAGAGCCAACAAAAGATGTTCATTCTTCACAAAAAACCATGGGGGGATATTTTTATTAATCACTACTATAGGAAAAACATAACAGTTGGTGTTTTGGAGGGAATATGAGTTGACGACATCCATGGTTATGTTAAGTCGTAAACTTCATACTTCATCTATGAATTTTCCAAGTCATAGATCCTCTATATGCTTCATGGCTATTGAATCTGTTGGGATTCACATAAGTCCTTACTTGCTTCTGTGTTAGGCATGCCATCCCTACAACATAGCTAATTCTTTGTAGCGAAAGAATCTTTGAATCCTTCAGATCAAAGGCATGTGCCTCAATAGCTTATGAGGAGGATCATGTGATTTACCTATTTTTTTTAATTACAATACCTATCGTGCCCAAATTTTAGACATATCTCTTTGTATACATATTCTCCTCTATATATAATACAATCATTCAGACATGGATGATATGATGTAATCAACACCGAACATTTTCAATAATTGCTTTGCCTCTTTGTAGCTAACCGGAAAGACATTATCACTTAGAAGAACCTTATCTTTGAATAACATGCAGTTGGTGGGGAATATAATTATACAATGTCAATATTTAACGTTCGTAAAATCATACCATTTTTAATGTTGATTGTGTGACAATATTACTTAAAATATAAGGGACTTTATTAATCATGTAGGTGAATTACCTCAATAATTGTTTGAAAAACAACATTCAACATTATAAACTTTGCTTTGAAGTTGTACAACAACACCATTGCCTCCATCTAGGTAGACTTTGACTTACCACCAAGTCCAAAGAGAGGGGTTGTGGAAGCGGATTTCATGCTTTCGAATAAGCTATCAGTGATATGAACATCATCCTCTAGGTTGTCATTGTTATAGAATGCATCTAATAACATTGCCTCCATGTCATTCATATTCTGTAAGTAATCATCCATACCAAGCTCTATTTTATTTCTTCCCTTACCAATTTGTGACGAAGAAATACTATTGTTGTAGGCATTCCTTAGTGAAAAGGGATGTAGTGGGAATTGAATAGGTGGTTGATTCAACCATTCGTTGTATGCTTCCTCTATGAGTCTTTCTTTTAATGCAACCTTCTCTTGAATTTACGTTTTAGTGGGGTGCACCAGAAGATGGTAGATGGGTCACTCATCATCACTAAAATCCTAGTTTCGAAAAATATTTAACACCATCAGTACAATATTAATGATATTAGTAAGCATGTCAATGCAATTGGTTTGTTGAAATTACATTATACCAGAAAATTATTACCATCATTGATCTAGGATTGCAGCTGGAAGATGCCATGTTCCAATTAGTAGGGTCAAGAGGCTTTCCATTTTCATCTACCAACTTCTTGTAATATGATGCTCCTAATAAGAGCTTTGACATTTTTGAAATCAATGAATATTATATGCATTTGAACTTAATTCTGAATCAGGTTCTTGCAAATTTGGATACATTTTTATTCAAATTGACATGGATTAAAAAAATATTCAATTAGATAATCGAAATATAAATAAAATATAAACTTACTAGAGATGGAAAGGGATAACTCCATGAAGGACTTTGATCAACAATATGGAATGAGCTGGAATTTGAAAAATTGACCATTTGATATTATTCTGATTTTTTCCCTGCATTTGAGAAAAATCAGAAATAAAATTTTGTGCGCATATCTAAAATTAATATCAGAAATAATATAACCACAATCGGAATTTCAATATAGTTTTCAAAACATTTTTCAAGAATAAGGCTACTTTAAGTGGAAAATGTATGTTATAAGTTACTGTAATTCATGTGGATGCATCCTAATTCATGTGGATGCATCCTAAAGGATAATTGGATATTAATATGTCATTTTAGGTGAAAATAAAATTTTATATAACTTTTAAACCATACTAGTGCACTTATCATAACAAATTGCACTAATGCATTTTAAATAATACTAGCACCAGGGCGTTCAAATAATACCAACATCGATTTTCAACATTCTCTCTCTCTCTCTCTCTCTCTCTCTCTCTCTCTCTCTGTATATATGTGTATGTGTGATCATATCAATGCTATTGTACAAAAACACACTAATGCATTTTAAAACAAAATAATACAATTACACACTTGTTTCCGTATTTTAGAAAATAAAAATGAATTCAACCATCTTGGTGCTCTTATAAAAATTACAATATTGAAGCTTTTAAATACAAACCACGACGTTGTGTTAAAAAAATTAATCGCATAGTTTTAAGATTTCAAAAAAAATTGTATCATGTGGGTGTGTTGAAATTTTTTTGCACCCCGACAATGCTGGTGCACTTTTTATAAACACAGTGATGTGCTTCCATCGAACGCATTGATATTCAAATAAAAAAAGAATTTGTTTTTTTTTTTTTTTTAATTCCAAAATGAGTGGCAATTGATTTTTTGAAATCTAATTTCATAAAGTCCTTTAAATAGTAAAACATTGTTCATTATTTCATTATTTTTCCCAAAATTTCAAGGGATTGATTTGCAAGAGAGACATATGAGAAGCGTTGTGCAACAGAATAATACTTTGAAGCATCAGAACTATTCAAAAGATTAGAATCTGAAAGGTATGGGGATTCACTAAAAACATTACATAATGAAAATTTTAAATTTTATTGTTTATTTTGCTAATAAAAAAATTTACAATTTCCAATAGGGTTTAATTAAAAGAGAGATCATTTGCAAGATAGACATATTGGGAGCACTGTGGAGCAATAAAAAATTTTGGAACCATAAAAAGATCAGAATTTGAAAGGTATGGTGATTCACTCAAAACCCTAGATAGCGAAAATTTTAAACTTTACTGTTAATTTTTTTTTTAAATTTCTATTAGATTTATTCACAATTCGAAAAAATAAAATTAAAAACCCTGTATAATAAGAATAATAATATTGACTTTAATAGTAAATTTTTTATGATCTCTATCCCTATTTAAATTTAATTAAAATTCAGAAAAAAA
>APFE030685225.1:0-14581 GCA_000404065.3 Pinus taeda
TTAATTTTATTCTTGGATTACAAGTTGTGTAGTAATTAATAGTTGGTCTTTATTTATTGTAGCCAATGTTGATAGAGGCATGTGGAAAGAATAATTCATGTGTATCATGATCCTGTGCATGAAATAACTACTATGTGACATATGTAATGTGTTTCTATTCAGTAAAAATGTCAAGTAATAAACAGAGAACCAACATACGTCTTAACCTTCATAGAAGATTCATAACAAAGATTCAAGGGGAACCTGGTTAGTAGGAGGTGATGATCTAGATCTCTTCCTTGGTAGTCCAGATTCTAAGTAACCTAACTAAATACCCTAAGGGTCCAGAGACTAGTCCTAACATACCTAGGTTGTGTTCTCGATCGGGCATCAATAACTTTTAGCCACTGAGGAAAGGGAAAAGGAAAAAAAAACGCATGTAGTAATTAAAAGCATTGTGCCATCTTCATTAGCATAGATAGAAGGGGCCAAATAGAGCTCTAGACCTAGTAATGATTAAATATATATGAAAAATAATAATATAGATGTACTTGCAGGTAATGATTGTATACAGAAAACAAATTAAATACATTTGCACGCACCACTCATGTGGAGACAAAGACAATACTGGAAACTAACATTGTTAAAGCATATACGAGGACAAAATTATAGTAAACCCATAAGTATTGATTCTGGGCCAAAACCTTACTGTACAATGACTTATATTCAAGACATAAAACTATGAGAATAAACAACATTGATGAATTCCATCCGAGGTAAAAAGGCCTTGTTTTAAATTACAATCGCATACATAAAATTATAAGGATAATTGATTACAACTTTTCATAACTTAAACAAATGTTTGGTTGCATTTTTCTTAGATTTTTTTCAAAAGAAACTACAATCAACCCCATGATTGTGCCTAATAATTAAGACATATTACCATATTACAAAAAAGAAAAAGAGTTTCATATCTAACCCCATTGGGTCAGGGCTTAGTAATCCCTATCTCCACAGCCAAAATTAACTAGTCCTTCCCCATAAACTGGCCTGATAATTAGGGAGAAGAGCAAGGTTTTGAAGTAACCCTAACTAGAGGATGAGGTTCGAGAAAAAACTTGGAAACAAAAATGAAGAAACCCCAGAGAGAAATTGCAATCAATGGCCGGTCTAAGCTTGAGATTCCCAATCCAATACCTGGAACTGAAGAACTCACCTGTAACCAAGGGATGGAGAAATTAACCAGTTCCTAGCAATGATGAAAATATTTTGAAATAAAAATGGAGATGGAGTCAAAGGAAAAATAATAATATAAGTTACATGTTTCAGAATGAACCTATGCGACAAAGTAATGTTGAGGACCCGCAGTTCAAAGTATGCTAATTGAGCTTCTAGAGAATTGTAAGGTAAATTCTATCAACAATATTGAACTGAGAACAAGAGGTAAACCTGACTGAGCACGACCATAAAAAAATTACCCCTCACCAACTGATGGGAAACCTAGTTCAATGAATACCTGCGAACAAATAAATTCAACAGAATCAGAGTGCAAGTCATGGGAGAGAAAATTCATATTGTAAGTCTGGAATAACATGGCAGAATAGTTGCAAACCTTACCTAGAAAGAGACCATGAGGATGGATTGAAACCCCAGAACTGGAAGGGCGGAGAGCAGAGCCCAAACCCTAGCAACTGACGACAGAATGCAGAACTAGACGCAAAATAGGAGAAACCCGCTAGTTACCAAAACGACGTTCTGCATTTCCATCATTAGATTATGCTTTGAACACATGGATGGTATGGATGAATCCAGATGTCCGATTAAGGGAGAAGGGTTTACATGATATCATTCAACCTCATCAATCACCCGAGAACGTTATAACCTGTCTAGATGATTTTTTTTTTATATGATAATCATTAAAGCTCTATAATATAGAATAGACTATAGCCCGTGGATGAATTGATAATTAATGTAAAACTAACACGTGTGTAGTATGAATTAATTTTAACCATATGTAAATCCAGGTTGTACATAGTGCGAGGGGTGTATTCACCTCCTTTCAATAATAACGTTCATAAATGATTAATGTGTAAATTCTTTACTCCCTAATCATACACCGACACCATATAATTTCTTATCGTAAGTAAGTTATATATATTATAGAATATATATATATATATATATATATTATATATAATATATATATATTATATATATTATATAATATTATATTATATATATATATATATATATATATATATATATATATATATATATTATATATATTATATATATATATATATATATATATTATATATATTGAACATGTGTTAAGGATGAGACTTGTGACATGTCGTATCAAAGCATAAGGTTTCTACATTGTGGCCAACACGAGAAACTAAGAAAACCGTTATTGTGTTAATGTACACATAGAGGTAGAATCAGAATAAGATGTAGAGAGGATTTGGACGACCAACCCGGACAGAGGCATCATATGTCGAAACCAATCCAAAAATGTGCGTATAGTTAGAGGAAGAGTCCTGCCAAGCTAATATTGCACTGCTAGAAATTGTTCAACAGTTACGAGCTGAAACGATTAATTTAAGGGCTAATAATGAAAATTAAGGCAAGAACAAGAAATATTTTTGAATAACTTATCTGATAGAAAATTCAACAGGAGCCAAACCCGAGTTCCAACGATGGGGGCAAGACTATTGCATTTCAACAAAAGGAATATCATGTAGAATCTAAAGGAGGACAACATGAAGATGAAAGAAGATCTGAAAATTTTTATGGGGGCAAAGGAATTAAGAGGTAGACAATTGAACTTCAAGGGGAGTTCAAAAAGATAAAACCCCTAAACTTTGATAGTAGGGATGAGGAAGCAGCTAAAGCCTAGCTGATTAATCTAAACAAGTACTTTCAGATCTACGAGTATGGTGAAAACCCTAAAGTCAGATTGGAAATATACCAACTACAGGGTAAAGCCACCCTATGGTGGGAAGAAATCAAAATTGTTCGGACAATTGAGGAACAAGAATTAACTTTTACGAACTTCCAAAAGCATTTCAAAGATAACTATCTGACATAATGGTTCTGTGATGAAAAGTTGAGGGAGTTTCATGACTTGAGGTTGGGTTAGTTAACAATGGATGAGTTTATAACAAGGTTCACCTCCTTGTTGAGATACATTCCATATATTTAGGAGGAGAAAGCTAATATGTAACATTTTACCAGTATTCTACCTACTTTTATGAGGGAATGGCTGGAGTTTGATAATCCAAAAACAATGGATGAAGCGATTCAAAAAGATACAACCTATTATCAAAAAATGAAACAAAAGGATAAAGCAATTGGAAAGGGCCATTCAAAAGGGGACAAAAAGGATTTTCGAACAGTAGAAATGTGAAAAATGTTTGTGGAAGGAATGTGCACTGAAACAATAGACCACGTTTGCTGGAATAAATCTGTAGAAACTTGGATTAGAAACTGATAATAGGTAGACAAAAGTGGTAAGTAAACTAGAAAACAGCCTGCAAAAGAAACCTCATATGCAATGTTTGGGATTTGGAGAGCCCCATTACTATAAAAATTGCCGTCATCGTACTGAAATAGAGTAGGTTGCTAATGTGCAAGAAGCATCTACAGTGGGAGAGGTAGTTCGAAGCATACCTAGAATAAATGCATCTTTGGACGATAATGAAGAAGAATATCAACCCACCATGGTAGAAATAGAAGGTAATATTTTTAGCCACTCTGTTTCTATTTTAGTAGATCTAGGTGCAAGTCTGAGTTACATCAGTCCAAAAATAGTGGAAAATTGTCATTTACAAATGGTTAATTTTAGAAATCCTTGGTTGGTTCAATTAGATACAGGAGCTAAGCAAAGAGTGAATGCTAAGATTGAAAATTGTTTTATTAAAATAGGAGAACAACAAATTCAAGTGGGTTTGAATATATTACCCATAGGCTCATATGATGTATTGATTGGAACGGATTTGTTAGAGAAATATTGGTCTCTAGTGAATTGTAAATCAAAAACTATTAGTTTCCTTGATGAAGGGGGAATTAGGAAAGAAATTCAATGGATTAAAAGAGTTGTTAAATTGTGACCAATCATAGCTGATTAGTTAGGAAAATGTATTTGAAACTGTTTTCAAATCTATGTTGTTCAAGTGGGCTATTCTAACTCAAAAAATAAGTCTTTCCTTGGAAATTATACCAATTATAGAAGCATCTACTGATGTGTTTCCAAAAGAAATACTTGGGCTGCCACCTACATGAGACATCGATTTCACCATTGAATTAGTTCCACGAGCATCTCATGTGTCTACAACCCCTTATCGTATGAATAATTCATGTGTATCATGATCCTGTGCATGAAATAGTTAATATGTGACATATGTAATGTGTTTCTGTTCAATAAAAATGTCAAGTAATAAACAGAGAACCAATATACGTCTTAACCTTCACAGAAGATTCATAACAAAGATTCAAGGGGAACCTGGTTAGCAAGAGGTGACGATCCGTATCTCTACCTAGGCAGTCCAGATTCTAAGTAACCTAACTAAATACCCTAAGGGTCAAGAGACTAGTCCTAAAATACCCTAGATGTGTTCTCAGTTGGGCATTAATAAATTTTAGCCACCGAGGAAAGGGAAAAGTAAAAAAAAACGCATGTAGTAATTAAAAGCATTGTGCCATCTTCATTAGCATAGATACAAGGGGCCAAACAGAGATCTAGACCTAGTAATGATTAAATATATATGAAACATACTAATATACATGTACTTGCAGGTAATGATTGTATACAGAAAAAAAATTAAATACATTTGCACGCACCACTCATGTGGAGACAAAGATAATACTAGAAACTAACATTGCTAAAGCATATACGAGGACAAAATTATAGTAAAATCACAAGTATCGATTCTAGGCCAAAACCTTAACATACAATGACTTATATTCAATATAGAAAACTATGAGAATAAACAACATTGATGAATCCCATCCAAGGTAAAAGGCCTTGTTTTAAATTGCAATCACATTCATAAAATTAGAAGGATAACTGATAACAACTTTGCATAACTTAAACAAACGTTTGGTTGCATTTTGTTTAGATTTGTTTCAAAAGAAACTACAATCAACCCCATGATTGTGCCTGATAATTAAGACAATATTACCATATTACAAAAAAGAAAAAGAATTTTGTATCTAACCCCATTGGGTCAGGGCCTAGTAATCCCTATCTCCACCGCCAAAATTAATGAGTCCTTCCCCGTAAACTAACCTGATAATTAGGGAGAAGAGTGAGGTTTTGAAGTAACCTTGACCAAAGGATGAGGTTCGAGAAAAAAATTTGAAACAAAAGCAAAGAAACCCCAGTGGGAAATTGCAATCAATGGCTGGTCTAAGCTTGAGATTCCCAATCCAATACATGGAACTGAAGAACTCACTTGTAACCAAGAGATGGAGAAATTAACCAGTTCCTAGCAATGATGAAATATTTTGAAATAAAAATGGAGTTGGAGTCAAACAACAAATAATAATATAAATTACATGTTTGAGAATGAAACTATGTGACAAAGTAATGTTGACTACCCTCAGTTCAAAATATGCTAATTGAGCTTCTAGAGAATTGTAAGGTAAATTCTATTGACATTGCTGAACTGAGAACAAGAGGTAAACCTGACTAAGTGCAACCATAAAAAAATTTCCCCTTCACCGACCGATGGGAAACCTAGTTCAATGAACACCTCTGAAAAAATAAATTCAACATAATCAGAGTTCAAGTTGTGGGAGATAAAATTCACATTGTAAGTCTGCAATAACATGGTGGAATAGTTGCAAACCTTACATGGAAAGGGACTATGAGGATGGATTGAAACCCTAGAGCTGGAAGGGCAAAGAGCAGAGCCCAAACCCTAGCAACTGATGACAGAATGGAGAAACGGACACAGAATAGGAGAAACCCGTTAGTTACCAAAATGACCTTTTGCATTTCCATCATTATATTATGATTTGAACACATGGATGGTATGGATGAATCCAAATGTCCGATTAAGGGAGAAGGGTTTACATGATATCATTTAACCTCATCAATCACTCGAGAACATTATAACCTGTTTGGATGAATTTGGTTTTATAGGCTAATCATTAAAGCTATGTACTGTAGAATAGACTATAGCCCATGGATGAATTTGATAATTAATATAAAACTAACACTGGTGCAGTATGAATTAATTTTAACCATATGTAAATCTTGTTTGTACATAGTGTGAGCGTTGTATTCAATAATAACATTCATAAATTATTAATGCATAAATTGTTTACTCCCTAATCATACACCGACACCATATTGAACATGTGTTAAGGATGAGACATGTGACATGTCGTATCAGAGCATAAGGTTTCTACATTGTGGCTAACATGGGAAACTAAGAAAACCATTATTGTGTTAATATACAGATAGAGGTAGAATCAGAATAAGATGCAGAGAAGAGTTGTACCACCAACCTGGATAGAAGCATTAGATGTCAAAGCCAATCCGAAAATGTGGGTACAATTAGAGGAAGAGTCCCACCAAGCTAATGTTGCACTACTGGAAACTGTTCAACAGTTGCGAGCTGAGACGATTAATTTAAGGGCTAATAGTGAAAAATTAAGGCAGGAACAAGAAATATTTTTGAATAACTTATCTGATAGAAAAATCAACAGGAGCCAAACCCGAGTTCCAGTGATAGGAACAAGACTGTTGCATTTCGACAAAAGGAATATCATGCAGAACCTAAAGGAGGACAAAATGAATATGAAGGAATATCTAAAAAAGTTTATGTGGACAAAGGAATTAAGAGGTAGACAACTGAACTTCAAGGGGAGTTCAAAAAGATAAAACCCCCAAACTTTGATGGTGGGGCTGAGGAAGCAGCTGAAGCCTAGCTGATTAATCTCAACAAGTACTTTCAGATCTACAAGTATTGTGAAAACCCTAAAGCCAGATTGGAAATATACCAACTAAGGGTAAAGCCACCCTATAGTGGGAAGAAATCAAAATTGTCCGGACAATTGAGGAATAGGAATTAACTTTTACAGACTTCCAAAAGCATTTCAAAGATAACTATGTGAAATAACGGTACTATGATGAAAAGTTGAGGGAGTTTCATGACTTGAGGTTGGGTTAGTTAATATTGGATGAGTTCGTAACAAGGTTCACCTCCTTGTTGAGATGCATTCCATAGATTTAGGAGGAGAAAGCTAAGTTGTAACATTTTACCAGTATTCTACTTGCCTTTATGAGGGAATGGTTGGAGTTTGATAATCCAAAAAAAATGGACTAAGTGATTCAAAAAGCTACATCCTATTATCAACAAATGAAACAAAAAGGATAAAGCAATCGAAAAGGGCCATTCAAAAAGGGACAGAAGGGATTTCTAAACAGTAGAAATGTGAAAACAGTTTGTGGAAGGAATGTGCACTGAAACAACAGACCAAGTTTGTTGGAATAAATCCATAGAAACTTAGATTAGAAGCTGATAATAGGTAGACAAAGGTGGTAAGTAAACTAGAAAACAACCTGCAAAGGAAACCTCATCTGCAATGTTGGGGATTTGGAGAGCCCCATTACTATAAAAAATGCCCTCACCGTACTCAAATAGAGTAGGTTGCTAATGTGCAAGAAGCATCTACAATGGGAGAGGTAGCTAGAAGCATACCCAGAATAAATGCATATTTGGATGATAATGAAGAAGAATATCAACCCACCATGGTAGAAATAGAAGGTAATATATCTAGCCACTCTGTTTCTATTTTGGTAGATCTAGGTGCAAGTCTGAGTTACATCAGTCCAAAAATAGTGGGAAAATGTCATTTACAAATGGTTAAATTTAGAAATCCTTGATTGATGCAATTAGATACAGGAGCTAAGTGAAGAGTGAATGCTAAGATTGAAAATTGTTCTATTAAAATAGGAGACCAACAAATTCAAGTGGATTTGAATATATTACCCATAGGCTCATATGATGTATTGATTGGAATGGATTTGTTAGAGAAACATTGGTCTCTAGTGGATTGCAATTAAAAAACTATTAGTTTCCTTGATGAAGGGGGAATTAGGAAGAAATTCAATGGATTAAAAGAGTTTCTAAATTGTGACCAATCGCAACCGATCAGTTAGGAAAATGTATTCGAAACTATTGTCAAATATATGTTATGCAAGTGGGCTATTCTAACTCAAAAAATAAGTCTTTCCCTGGAAATTATGCCAATTATAGAATCATTTACTGATGTGCTTCCAAAGGAAATACTTTGGCTGCCACCTACATGAGACATCGATTTCACCATTGAATTAGTTCCAGGAGCACCTCATATGTCTAGAACCCCTTATCGTATGAGCATACCTGAATTAGCAAAACTCAAAATGAAGTTGCAAGAGCTTCTAGATAAATGTTATATTTGACCAAGTGGGTCACCGTGGGGAGCTCTTGTACTATTTGTGAGGAAAAATGATGGTATGCAACGACTATGTATTGATTATATATAATTAAATAAGCTTACAATTAAGAATAAATACACCCTGCCCCATATTGGCGATCTATTTAATCAGACTAGAGGAGCTTGTGTGTTCTCAAAAATAGATTTATGTTCAAGGTATCATCATATTTGTATTAAATATGAAGACACTTGCAAAACATCGTTTTGAGCTCGCTATGGCCATTACGAGTTTGTTTTATTTCCCTTCAGGCTTAACAATGGCCCTTCCACTTTCATGAATCTTATGAATGGTATATTTCACCCATATTTAGATAATTTTGTCTTGATTTTCATTGATGATATTATAATCTACTCAAGGAACATGGAGGAACATAAGGAACATTTGAGGATAGCACTGCAAAAATTGTGTGACAGTTAACTTTATGCCCAATATGTCAAAGGTGATTTCTACAAAGATCAGATTCAATATTTAGGACACATTATCTCATTAGAAGGTATAGCGATAGATCCTGAAAAGGTTAAAACCATCATGGAGTGGTCTGTTCCTAAAAATGTTGTGGATATTGTGGATATTCGGTCTTTTATGGGGTTGGCAGGATATTACTGTCATTTTATAGAGAGGTTCTCTAGGATTCTGTATCCTATAAATTCACTTCATAAAAGGGGAAAAGAATTTAATTGGACAACCAAATGGAAACAAAGCTTTGAGCAGGTGAAACATGCATTGACCACAACTCATGTGTTGAAGGTAGTAGATCTAGAAAAATAGTACATTGTGTGCATTGATGCTTGTCAAGAGGGAGTTGGAGGAGTGTTGATGTAGGAAGGAAAGATGATAGCTTACGAATCTCATGAGTTGAACGAGCATGAGTAGAGATACTTTGCCTATGATTTGGAATTGGCTTCAGTAGTTCACCCTTTAAAGGTTTGGCAACATACCTATTGGGAAAGAAATTCCTTTTAATGCCTCATCACAGTAGCTTAACGAGTTTTTTTAATCAGCCTAATTTGAATGCTTGCCAAGTTACGTGGAATGATTTTTTGAGCGAATTCGATTTCGAAATAAGACACCTTTGGGGAAAAAATCAGGTGGTTGATGCATTAAGAAGAAAGACACATTGTGTGTATGAGATTTCTTATATTCGAATACAAACTAATTTCACTGCAATAATTAAAGAATTTGTCCATAAAGACCCTAAATATAAATTCCTATTACGGTAAGCAAGTCAAGCACAAAAATCTAATCAATAGTCTAATTGTGGCATAAATAATGATGACATATTAACCTTCAAGGGTAGGATATATGTTCCTAACCATACCTCCATCAAGTAATTTATGGTAGATGAATTTCATAAAAGCCCATATGATGCTCACTCGGGCTATCAAAAATTGTTTTCTCCAATTAAACAAGAATACTTTTGGCCAGGAATGAGAAAAGATGTTACAAAATAGTTAGCAAGGTGCCTAGAATGCCAACAGGTGAAGGTGGAGCACCAACATCCTTCTGGATTACTCCATCCCCTACCTATACCTGAATGGAAGTGGGACACAATGACTCTGGACTTCATTATAGGTTTACCCAAAACAAGGAAACAAAATGACTCTATCTTAGTTGTGGTGGACAAGCTGAGAAAAACAACCCATTTATACCAGTTAAATATACGTTCAAAGCTGTTGAAATTGCCATTAGGGGAATTTTGAGGTCTAAAATAGGGCTCCTAAGAAAAATGTACAACCAAAATAAACTTTATAAGAACCAATAGGATTCAAGATGATGATGTATGTTGTAACATAAATGGTTTTGATAAGTTAGATATTTATAAAAGAGGGTATAAAAAAATAGAAAATAGAAAATGGAATAAAAGAATGAAAATATGAAAATTGTTTAAAAAAAAATGAAAACAACCCCATGAAAAGAAAAACAAGTGTACAAGTGAGCAAGCTCAAATGCCACTTGAAATAATTCATGTTTGATTCATATATTATAATCATGATCAAACATGTTTAAATTTATGTTTTTTAGATTAGGAAATAATTCAACCAAATTGTTTGATCTTGGTTGAAATTAGAACATAGGATAGATTAGAGAAAAAGGTGACCAAATATTTTTGGTCAATTCCATTTTATGCATTAGAATAGGATTAAGAATTACTTTAGGAAATAAAAAATGGCATGCTAGATCAAATGCGCCCTTAGGGATTTAAATTATGCTTTTGATAGATTTATTTTTGTTAAATTATGAAGTAATCATGTCATTTAAACATGATTAGAGAGATGTAATAAGCATTAAACTTGAGTTTATTTATAATGTCGAGATATGATTTGATGTTTTGTCACCTTGTGATATCCAAAGAGAACTTTTCAATGGACATGATTTTCCCCACACAGATCAACGGTGGGGAAACCAATTCGCATCCCCTTCACCCATTTCACATTAACGCCAAAGGGGGGGAGGTCTGAAAAGAAGTATTTATTTTCCCAAGCCCCACACAATGTGGAACTTCCTTGTGACTTCACACCCCTGTCATCCAAAACTACATACCGTCGCCCTTCCCCCCTTTGAAATCCGCCTATTGATCCTCCTCTCCCACCAACGATCACTGCGTCACCTCCCACACATTTCGTTCCACTAATAACATCGTGCCACTTGTTAATATATCATTCACTTATGTCCTATTCCCGTTACCATTTACCCGTTATACACCATATCCATTGCAAATTTTCCTGATGCCCATTAATACACCTTAATCCTATTCTGTAATGGATTTAACTGCAATGGTAAGTGATCAAGCCCATAAAGTCACCTTGACTCATTTCACGCAACTCTCCTAACTACTTTGTTGCTATTTTTTAATTTGCAAGTAATATTTTAATTGCAACCCCTATTGTTCAACGCTTGTGAATTTCAATAATTCAGAGCCCAGGTATCCTTGACAGAGATCCATTTCATTTCTAGGTACCCGCTCAAGTCAAATCTTTGTCATTTACCTTATCAAACTTCTTAGTCATGGCACCAAAGGGAAAGGCCCAATCTTCTAGCAGTAAATCTAAGAGTGAAGATAACCCTAAAACCTCTGCCACCCTAGATCTAGATCACATACCATTAGCAGACCAATATTTCAAGGTTGCTAACACTGAGTGTGAATTTGACCTATTGGAATTACATCACTAGTTAAAGAAAAATTACCTAGACTAGTAAGATGATATTCATCTTTCAAAATATATATTTCCTATGTTTATTTTCCCAAAGACACATTATTTCCCTGATATGGTCAAGTGGTATCAAGCCAGATACAATCCACTACAAAGAACCATTATGGCTCAGAATGGAGACATTCTGATCTCCATTACACCTAAAAACATAAACCAGATGATGTTGATTCCTCAAAATGAATCCCTTAGCCATTTTTCTGCAACTATTCTTGTGGACTTATATGATAAGCTAACCCTTCCTCAGAGAGCCTAGATTTTCAAGAATTTTATTCCAGGAGACTCTTAGCTTCCTAAAAGAAACGCCCCTTACCCAGCTTTTATGTTCCCAGATAAATCCAAATAGATAATTGCTTTAGTTTCTTGCCTTTTACAGTATCCAATAGACTAGTGGGTAGATGAGCCTATTCTAGGCTTTCTATCTATTTTCTCCAATGAGCATAAGCCAACATTTATGTTCAATTTTAGTCAAATCCTAGCTGATAATATGCATGATCAGATGAGAAATATTACTACAGAAGGAATGTTTAATTATGCATATGTATTAGTCTATATGTTTCTTTTTCAGCAGGGATATAAGTTTCCAATAACTTTACATAAGAAAGATAATCAGGGCATCAATCAATCAATGATACATTGGACCTCATTAGTCAAGAAAAACGCGATAGAGTTCAAATTTGCAGACTTCATAGAAAATTTTGTTCATATTGCAGGTCTTCTTAACAATCAGAGTGAGCCAAGGATTAGTTTAGGAATTAAAAGGGTTTTACACTTGAGTCAGTAGAAAAAGACTGGAGACTAGTATTTATACCAGAATTATACAGAGATAAGAGTATATGGATGTGATCTAGCTCCCTATAAGCTTCCTAAGTATGTTCCAATGAGGATTTTTTCTGTGGAATACATAAGGTAGATGATCAATATGGATAAAATCCATTTTGTTTAAGGAAAAAGGGAATCACAATTCAAGATCAAGACTCAAGTAGGACCATTCATATGCACTACTACAAGAACATGAGATGAGGCTGACTCAATCCTCAAGCAATTCAAATTTCAGCCTAGTTTCACCTGGTCATATGATCCATTCAACATTATTTCTAACCTAAGGGTGGAACTCAAAACCACACCTTATAATCATACCCCCAAACCAGAGATCAAAAAGTTTATGAATCAAGACCAATGAGAGAAGAATACATTACAAGAAGGAGAAGATCATATTCTTTATACAACCACCCTCCATGTTCCAGTACCTCAAGATAAATAGGGAAAAAAGGCCAATAGAGCAAACTTCATATCTAGCAGGTACTGAAATATGTGATCAATAATTCATTATTCAGCATAAAAAACAGAAGACACAACTCAAAGATGTTACCATTCAAAATGAGGAAGAGAACCAAACTATTGTTATGAGTGGTTTAAAATTTCCCACGGGGTCAGAGGAACACCTCCCTAACACACCATCCTCTTTGGCCTCACATAATCCTACAAAGAAATCACAGTCAACAAAATTTGGTGAACTTGATGATCCCAATATCTTCAGTAAGTGTTTGTAGATTAAGCAGAAAAATGAAACACTAAAGGCCAACACCTATGATAATTTTTGGAAGCAGACTTCTACCTCCTAGTATAGGTTGTTAACAACATTTGATAATGAGAAAGGAAGAATGTAAATGGCATTCTTACAGGCCCAAGTACCATCTCCAAAAACTTCTGCAGATTATCAGAAGATTATCTTCTCCTTTGTTACAAAGTTAATACATCCCATTGATCAAATGGATATGCATAGACATTATGGAGAAATTATTTTCTCCACCATGAAAAATATGGCTATAGAGCTTTCAAAGTTAAGGACATCTCTCACAAATGTCCAAACACAATTGAAATTGGAGAAATTTTCTTCATTATCAAAGGACACCAAAATTAAAGCACTAGAAGATTTGGTGATCAAATTGGGTTATGATCCCAATGATGTCAAAGCAGTGGAGGAGATCATCAAAAAAAAGAATGAAGACATTGCAACACTCAGGAAATAGTTGAAATTACCTTCTACAAAAGATCCACCGAAAAAAGAGATAAAAGAAAATGAGCAGCATAAAGAAGACATGCTCGAATTGATCATTGAGTGAAATATACATATAAAGGAGATGGAGGAACAGATAGAGAAGATACTTAAGGAAAAAGAAGAGGATGCACATTTAGCTATAAATACAGTGACAACCATACCAATTACAGTTGTAGACACAACAGGGGATTCAACATCAACACCTGATGATTTAAATAAAATTGCGCAGGAGATTTCTCTTCAGAGACAAGAAAATGAAAATCTCTAACAAAAGCTAAAGCATATAAAAGCACAAAAGATAAAAAAGGATACACTCTTGGTGGAAGAGATGCATAAATCTCACCAACTTTCTAAGAATATTGAATAATTAGAAAATCAGTCATCGATGGCTCACACCTTGGCCCAAGCCAAGGAAAGAATTTGGCTAGATATAAATCATGCCATAACTGAGGTTTGCTCAATTCAAATTATTTTTAAACAAGAAGAGTTAATAGACATATGTAGAACAACCATTGAACAAGTCTAAACAAAAATATTATTTTCACTCTCTTTGGGAAAGGTATGATTAGCTGAAGGTGAAATTGGGTCAACTATTACCTTGACTTGTTGATTTTGGTTGGGTATAGACTCAATGGATTCACTTTCAGAGAGAGTGGTTTCGACCGATAGTTGATTTAGGTCAGATGGTTCATCAGCTAGTGAAGGACTTAGGGAGAGTTTCCTATAACCAGATGGAAGTCGCTCACATGAAGCAGGACATTTATCCAACACTCTTTTAGCTTCATCCAAAAAAGGATAAAGGTGAAGGGAATGGTTACCTTCACATAACCTACATGGAAT
>APFE030685233.1:0-11457 GCA_000404065.3 Pinus taeda
ACATGACACCCATAGGTCATGGTAGTATTTACATCCATATACATATGTACATATAACAATATCGCAAAAATTATATACCAAAAACATGTACTAAAACATATACTAGAACAACTTATCAAAACATATACCAAAACACCATATCAAACCAGATACAAAAACACCATATCAAATCATATGCCAAAACACCATATCAAAGCCAGTTTGCCTCAACCAGAAAACAAGGAAGGATACATAGCCCATGTCTAATCCACCATCTTCCAAGTAGCTTAATTGGGCCCAAAGTGCTTCCACTGCACTTCAACTTTCTCGATTGCTCGGTTCGAGAGCATGAGCAATTTTTCCTGCAATATACATTGAGGCTCCAGTTGGAATTCTCCATTGGTTCCACCTACAATACAGACTAATCAATCACATGATCAACATCCTTAACATACTACTTAAGCAAAGAAACTTGGAAAACATCATGGACTTTCATTGTTGGAGGAAGTGCAAATCGATAGGCTACTAGGCCAATCCTCTCAATGATACTCAAGGGTCCACAAAACAGTGGTGCCAACTTGGCACAAGATCAAATCCACATGGAGCTCTTCTTCATCTTGATGCACAAGTTCACCTCTTCCCTAACCTGGAACTCTTTGAACAAACTGTTATGATCTGTATAACTCTTCTACCTATCCTATGGTGCCTTTATATTCCTATTTATAACCTACATTTGATGTTCCATGTTTTCCAACATATCTAGTCCAATCAATACCCTATTAATCAAATAACTCCAACAGATAGGAGTTTTACAACTCCACTCCTACAATGCCTCAAAAGGACTCATCCTCAATGACTAATGATAGTTTTTGTTGTATGCGAACTCTAGCAAGGGGAGATACTCTTCCCACTTCTGCTACTGATGCATCACATACATCCTCAACATGTCCTCCAATATATTGTTGACCCTATCTGTCTATCCATCTATCTACGAATGATAAGCTATGCTGAAGGCAAAATTTATGCCCACACCTACAAACAACTCCTTTCAAAACTGGGAAGTGAACTTTGCATCCCTGTTTGACACAATCTTAGTTGGAACAACCATCCCGTATAACCACATATCTAATGAATACATGTGCCACATTGCTAGTTGAGAATGTAGACTTCATTGGAATGAAATGTGTAACCTTTTTCAACCTGGCCATGATAACCATGATGGAATCATGCTATCTCACTATCTTCGGAAACCATGTGATGAAATCCATGGAAATAACCTCCCATTTCCATTATGGAATCATGATTGGTTGTAGCAATCCACCTGGATGTTTGCACTCTGCCTTCACTCACTGAAAATCAAAACACCTCACCACAAACTTTACTACATTGCTCTTCAAATTCAGCCAATAGTAAAATCTCTTCACTATTTTTAGTGTCTTCTAATAACCTAGGTGACCTGAATATAGCTTCTCATGAAATTCTCTCAAGGTCACCTTCTTGAGCTCACTATTATCTGACACATATATCCTGTCTCTGAATCTTACCAATCCATCCATTGTAAGAAAATAATCCATACACTATCCACTTGCACCTATACCTGTATTGCCACCTGTACTTGTACCAACACCTTGCTATAACATGTGCACAATCACCATATACCTAACATCCTACTAACCCTCTTGCAAGATCTTATACTATAAGTCTGTCCTATAGGAGCTCATAGCTTCCAAGTGATTTACCTGTACCCGTCTACTGAGAGCATCTTCCACCCTGTTCTCTTTTCCTTTCTCGGAACCAAAATCACTGATCATGGCCAATCATCTAGCTTGTTGGGCATTTAGATTTAGCTAGTCAAACAAATACATCAACAGATGGTGACCGCTCATAAGTACAAAGCTCCTACCAAGAAGATAATGCCTCCACATCTTCAATGCATGTATGTTTCATGCTAATTCAAGATCACATATTAGGTAGTTCTTCTCATGCTCATTTATTTTTCGGGACTCATAACATACCACCTGTCCATCCTACATGAGGAATCCACCAAGCCCTCTCTTGCAAGCATTTGTGCATACCACAAATTCCTTGTTTGGATATGCAATATGTAGCACTTGTGCATGTGTCAACAACTACTTAAGCTACTCAAAGCTAGACTTACACTCTTCTATCCATTCAAACTTATTACCTTTCCTTTGCAATGATGTGATAGGATAAGCAATTTGTGAGAAGTTCCTGATGAGCCTCTTATAACAACCATCCAGACCCATGAAATATCTCACCTCATCCACACTCTTAGGAGCTACAGACTCCATGATGGTTCTTATCTTCTCTAGATCTACTGCAATGCCCTCCTTGGAGACAAGATGCCCCAAGTAGTGTACCTCAATATCAAAAGAAACTATACTTGCTAAGCTTAGCATACAACTAATTCTCTCTCAACAAACTCAACACTACTGCTAAATTCTCAGCATGCTCTTCCTGATTTTTAGAATATACCAACATGTCATCAATGAACACAATAACAAACTTATCCAAATATGGATGCAACACACTATTCATCAAACACATAAATGTAGTTGGAGCGTTAGTTAAGAAAAATGGAATTATAACAAACTCATAATGCCCATACTTTGTCGAGAACATAGTCTTTTAACTGTCCTCTTCTTTGATGTGTATCTAATGGTATCCAGATCTCAAGTCAATATTCAGAACATTGCTGCTACCTTCATCTGATCGAACAAGTCATTAATCCTCGAGAAAGGGTACATGTTCTCGATAGTCACTTTGTTCAACTTCCTATAGTCAAAGCATAGTCTATGAGTACCATCTTTCTTCTTCACAAACAATATCGGTGCACCCCAAGGTGATACACTTGGCCTAATGTATCCCTTGTCCAACATTTCCTTCAACTACAACTTTAGCTCAACCAACTCAGGCATCATCATCCTATAAGGTGATTTTGATGCTGGAGATGCCCCTAGCACTAACTCAATAGAAAAGTCCACTTCCTTGTGAGGTGAAAACTTTGTAATGTCCTCAGGGAATACATCCTGAAACTTTTGCAAAACTGGGTACCTACTCAACACGTATTCATCCTTAAACTCCTTACCCTTATCACTATAAATGTGTACTACAAATAACATACACCCTTTCCTCTGGCTATGCTTTTCTTTCATAGCTGTCACCATCCTAACTGATGTGGATTTCTTCTTACCCTACAAGACTCCCGGTTCCCCATTGTCATTAATACACTCAATAGCTTTATCATAACATTATACCTTGGTTCTATGAAGATAAAACCAATCCATTCCCAACAACACATAGTATGATCCTAATCGCTTCTTTGTACTTGTAGCCAACTACACTAACCAAGACTCTGCATGAAATTCCTTACTCAAACCACACTTATCCGCCAAGTAAGGACTAACATAGCTATAATTATATCCAGGGTCAATCAAAATAGAAATAACTTGATCACAAATCTTACCGTTCATCTCAATGATAGGTTCCTGGTGTTCTTCTTGTCTATTGTCCACTGCTGCATAGATATGAGGAATGCTTTGCCCAACATCCGAAATAGTCTGTACCTCCTGTGAACTGTATACCTGAGGCCTACCACCCTGATTCTATAGAAAATTTATCTTAAGGTGTTCCTTGTCACATGTCCAACACTAAAACTAACCAATACCCACACCTCTATGTTGTTGTTGCGACTCATATCCCTCTCTAGCTACATTAAACTTCTTTTGCAATGCCACATTCTCTTTTCATCTACATGCTGAGCCCTTTTCCTATTAGGCTTCCATTTACCTTTACCTTTTTATTTTCCCTTCCATCCATGCTGAGATTCATTCTCATGCTTTGATTGTTCGTAGAAATAATTCAATTTCCCAATAAGTTCCTCATGTGATTGAGTCTCATCATACTGAATTTGATCTCTAAATTCTAATGGAAAAACATTGACAAAACACTGAACTTTAGCATTCTCATCAGTAAGATACAGTACATACCTCAATAGCTCTAGAAACTTGGTCGTGTACTCTTCATCTATCATTGATCCCATCTTTAGCTCATAGAATTCTTTAGCCTTATTATTGTAGTACCTCTCTCACAAATACTTCTTCCTAAAATGCCTCTTGAACTCCCACCAACTCAACTCATTTGTTCTGATTTCTCTGACCCACTTAACATCTTCCAACTAGATGTCTACTTTACCTTTCATGTTGAAGATAGTTGTTCTAGCCTTCATGTTATTTGTGTACTCAGGAAACTAAAATAATTTGTTCATCCCAAGTACGCAAGCCTCTCCATATTCCAGCTTCTTCACATCTCCATCAAAAGTAGGTGGTTTTGCTTTCTTAAATTCATATAGAAAGTATCCCCTATCAGTCATCCTATAAGGATGATAATGATGACGATCATGACATATATTAGAACCAGAACTAGAACTAGAATAGTACCTATACTCATCACTGCTCCTATCCAGAGGGTCTACCAACATACCATCTATGATGCCAGCAGACTGACATCCCTTCATATCCAAACAACTATTGGAAGCTTTAATGTGTGCTCCTTCCTTAAACAACCCGGGACCTTACATCTTTCATTCATATACAACTATCAGAAATGGGACTTATGGCTATGTCCACACATCTCTATCAGAAGCGTTATAGATGCACTTTTACGTTAAAAACCCGACTATATAACTTTATCGAATACAAAGGATTACACGGGAAAAACTGCTCCGATCAGATAAGCCAGAACTCAAAATACATAAACCCTATTCTATAAATCTTTCGGGTCTGCATTTTCCATATGCCTTATCGTCTTTCCTCCAATCTCCACTTTACACATAAACACATGGAAAAATTGTTCCAAAACTTAAGGTCGAATCTTAAAAATATTACACCCACATCTAATAAATTTCAGATCCACTCTCCATTTCAGTCCTTTCTGCCGTGCTTTCCTTTATATTTTCTGATCACTGATTATCGACTATCACTATATTGGCATTCCATTGCATTTTCCATCGACCCTTCAACTCTGTGATATGCAATCAATTCTGCACCGTTTGATCAACTTCATTCCAATGATCCATACTTCATCGCATTATCGCAATTAGCGTTAGCAAGTGGCTAGGATCCGGTCCATTCACACAGATTTCCGTCGATGTGATAAATTTTTCCGATGCGATAAAGTGCTCTGCTTTACCAAATTAGATTTGGTCCGTTGATCTTAGAGATCCAACGACCACTGTGCATTAATATTCACCTCTTTATTTCGTCTCTTTACTTGATTTCTTTCAATATTGTTAGACTTATGCCTTTCATAGTTTTCCTCTGCCATACTTCGTTTTCACTCACGACATTTAGATATAACTCTCTATGATATCTTTGAAGTGGCTCAACCACTGTTATAACGATAAGGACCCCAATTATGATTTAACGATGCAGTTTATAACTTAAGGCATACAAACAGAGAAGGATGCTCCAGTTGTTCTACAGGAAACTATATAGAGGCAAGCGAAGGGTTTCAGGAGAATAATACATTTATGCACACAAAATTATTCATTCAATACAATAAAGCTACAGGGTCTTATCCCTCTCACTCAATTACAACAATAATAAACAAAACTCTTGTGTCTATCTTGAAATCCTAGATCCCTCTTACTTGACTCCAACCTAGCTAACCTCTACCTAGTCTCTCTCTCCCCTCTAGTTAACCTCTCTCTCACTAACCTCTGAATTATGCAAATAGATCATATTTTATACAAGAATGGATTCATGAACCAATTTTGGTTCAGATCCAGAATTCTCTCACTCTCTCCTAAAGAATCTCTTCAACTCCACTCTTTTCTAAAACAAGCACTAATTTAAGCTTTCAAATCCATCATATCCTATTCAAACCAAATAAATCTAACTGTTTGGTCTGATCTCCACACAGGGAGGGTCAATCAGCCATTATACCCTTTTTCTCATATTTTACAATAAATAAAACACTCTCACACATTTAAATAAATAAAATTAACTAATCTGATGTCTTCCAACCCCCTGTTAGTCACAACATGTGATCATGCCATTGCATTTATAACTAGGCTTGAATGCTCCTGCATCAATCCGTCATTGTATTTGATTTATCTAACATGTGTCTACTAGGAAACCTACTGCCATATGCTCCATTAGTTTTGTCCTCCTATCCATGGTTGATCCAAAGTGGCCCTTGACATTGCAAGTCTTACAAACTTTGAAGAAGTATAGCATTAACCTCCATTTTCTTCTCTTGTGCCTATATGATCTGATCATTATATGACATAGAACTCCTTATCTTTTACTTAAAGCTCCTAAATGTATCTTCCAAATCATCAGTGTGCCCCGCACCACGCTGCTCATTTGTTGCATAGGGATATTTTATGTAGTCTACCACCTTGCTAGCCATTTGATCTCTTTCCTGCAATGAATAATATGTCAGATAACAAAATCACAATAAATCAACATACCTTAGTATAGCTTAGGGAGGATACCTTGTCTGCAAGATCACCAAATCTGCATGATACGTGTATAACATAATCATAACAACATACACACATACACAAATAAATGTATCAACACATAAACATCACTCTAGTTAGGGTCCCGTCATCAATGCAAGGCCATATCAACAATGCATGATATGACCTCATGCATGACAACAACCATTAATCCATTGTACACATTTCCACATTCAACCAACAATATGCATAAGCAATACCTAAACAACTACACATATGCATAAATGCATGTAGTCAAGCATTAGTGATCAATTCTTGTAATCAACCTACATGACTGATACATGTAATAAAAATATTCAAGAATGTAACCTAACATACAAGGATGTAAGTAGGTGACATAAAATCAACATGTAAGTGACATGTAACAACATGTAACTAGTCACATACTCATGACAAACTCATTCCACAAAATCAACATCAAATTCTCCATGGAAACATTACTACAACCATAATCAGCCATCAAGAAAATGTAACAAGCACATGAAACGCAAGTGTAAGATACACACATTCCATTGATATGCATGCATGACCAACACACACTGCCCATCCATTCCAAGGGGTGAACCATGTTCTGATACCACTCTATAACACCCTCCTCCTACATCTACCCAAGTAAATAGCCAACCGGGGTAAACATGAGACGAGAGGCTACTATGATTGGATTTGACCTCCTATGTGACCATGAGGAAGTGGAATCAACAGAAACATCACACATAGTCATCCAACATCAGCTTCAGAATTCTTAGGAGACAAGTCATCCACTCAGAGAACCTGTCCCTAGGTCCCACTGATGTTTTGGGCACCTTAGGCCTAAGTTGCTCCCATGCTATGGGCAAAAGAGCATCCAAAGACCCAAAATTGCTCTCACAGACTTTCCTGCCAATGACCAGAGACTGAAATTTCTATTTATGTGCCAACAACCCTAGGATTTAAGCCACTTTTTTAGGCTCAGAGCCTAGGTCACTGCGAGTGATATCTTGAAATTAGTAAAATTACAGGGAAACAATCATGCCGAAGAAATAAGTTGAACAAGACCTTAAGTAGACCCCTACTAGCCATGACAGGCATTTCATCAAACATATCATCAACATGTAACCTACAAGTGTAAACAAGAGAATTTAGTGTATGGATATCATACTTATCTGAGAATATCTATGAACCATTGTTCCCTCATGTCATTTGTTACATTATCATATATTAGGCCATAGATACATTATCCATTCATGCACAAGTAAAAACATGCTAAGAGCCATACATAGATGCTATCATAAAACATATATATAACTAGCGTAATAGGGACAAAAATGTCATAAGCATATCAGCCATGAAATCCACATATACATCAATACATTTACACATGAAAAATCAAGGGAATAAATTTCTCATTAATGAATTCAATAAACCAACCGGAGATGGGAGTACCACATCCCACCCGACCATAGAATGGCTAGGCCAAATCTCTCTTCACCCATTCACCGTCGTGCCATATTCCAAGCATGAATGTGGGACTCAAACCAAAATAACCGACCAGGGCATACCAAGGCTAAACCACATCACCCTCATCAATAGTAACCAGGATTTAGCATAATTCATCCAGCTAGTCCAACACAATGAACACATCATAATAGGCTTTAGTGTGATCTCCACCCGATCACTAGGCGAAAAAAGCATGTATGCCACTAGATTTCTCCACTTGCACCGTGAGAAATTTTCCTTTCTCCTAGTCTCTCCATCTTTACCGCAATCCCAACCTCGATCACTAGGCCCTAAACCAAGACCCACTCTCCAAGATTTACCAAATATCCCAAACATGAGATTACCAGGCCCAAAGAATAGAAACCACCTGTTGGCTTTATTGTATTTCCTACCATTCACCAATAAGGATTCCTAGGCCCACCAAGGCAACAATCCTAGATTTACCACAACCCATAGTCTGGCTTAGGGGTCACTAGGCCAGTGGCTTTATTGTGATCCACAATTTGGTTTAGGGACCACTAGGTCATGTGCTCTATCATTTAGAGATCCACCCCACTTAGCTTTTAATCCATTTAGTAATCCAACTCAACCCTATCACACTGTGGCTATCCAAAAATGGCAAGGCTAGGCTAAAAGCACTGTTACACCTGGAAAAAACCATGCAATGACAAAAAAGATACACGTGCAATACCATGCACGCAAAAACATGTGTGATTCCTTGCTATATTGAGAATGTATGGTTATGCATGTGTGTTCTTGGTTCTCTTGTTATTTTGGGCATGGGTTTTTCCAGGTGTGAGAGTGTTCTCCAACCTTGCCTTGCCATTTCTAGATAGCCATGGTGTGATGGGGTTCTCATGTTTAGGTTGAGCTAGATTACTGAATGGATTCGAATATGAGTGAAGTGGATCTCTGAATTAAAAAATGCATGTCCTAGTGATCCTTGAACTGGACTGTGGATTGCGGTAAATCCACTCACCTAATGACCCATAAACCGGACTATGGGTTGCGGTAAAGTTGGGTATTGTGTGCCTCGGTGGGCCTAGGAATCCTCGACTAGTGAATCATGAGATATACGATAAATACTGTAGGTGGTTACTCTTGATCAGGCCTAGGAATCCTTGCTAGTGAATGGTGGGATATACAGTAAAGCCTAAAGGGTGGTGTATCGATTATGGCCTAGTGATCCCTAGATCAAAATGTAGATTTCAGCAAAGCCTAGAGACTAGAAGATAGGAAAATTCCCCATGTGGTAGGTGGAGAAATCCGATGGCATCCATGATTGTTTATGGCCTAGTGATCTGGTGAGGATTGTGGTAAAACCTAATTCTATTTATGATGGTGAGGTAGTTCCACTTGGTGTAGCTGTATCCATATCTTTTGAAAGTAATGTAGGATATTGAAGTGAAAAAGGAAGCTAATTGGATTTTGTTTAGATAGACCATGAAAGGTCGGTAGTGATGAATGATAAATATTTTTCATTTTAGCATCAAGGTTGATTTTTATATGGGGAGGAGTTATTATTATTTGATATTTTGATGTGTCTTCCTTTTTAAAGGATTATCTTCTTCTTTTGAGGGTGTCTTTGGACATTTGAGAAAGTTGTTGTTTTCATGGTTATATTGTTCTTTAGATTGACACCGTATAGTAGAAGTAGAAGATTTAGGATTTTTTTTAGCAAGAGAGCTTAATGTTAGTGTCAAGTAGTTGTGTGGTTGACTTTGTTCCTTTCCTTCGTGAATGTTTTACAGTCTGATTGTTTTTATTGAAGATTAGTGAGTAAATTCACACAAAAATTGATATAAAACTAATTGTACTCTTGATAAATCTTTGACAATGTCACAAAAAATGATTTTCTTTTCAATTACTTCTAATTATCTTATCAAGTAATCAATTAATTAATCGGATTGGATAATTATATTGTTTTTAATCCATATTGATCTTTTCATGGTGGAAAAAGTGCAGGAATTAGCTCACAAGATTGCCTTTATCGATGGGACTCAGTTTGGCAAATTTGGATATGAAACCTTTAGAGAACATTTTGAGGCATTAATTGACATTTTTTTTGGGTTTTATGGGTAGACATGTTAGTACACATTTAAGTAATATCACATTAAATAACACTTGTACATGGAATCTCACTTCCACATAGCTGGGTATATTATAAGCCATGTAGGTATCTTGAAACCAATGTTAGATTAATCGCATGAATTCTTGATTGTTATTGTGGCATTGATAATAACATTTAGAAAAATAGTCTTATGTTCCATGGTAATTGGGTAGTGCATCTAAGGGTATGGTTAATCCTCCTTGGTTGAAGCTTCAAGATATTGGTTTGAGTACTACTCTTCAAACTTAGTAGTATATTAAAGAGCTACAATATAAGGAAAAACTTTGTCTGTGGGACACTTTAAGCCCTAATACTTAATGCTCCAATGTTGGAAACCCTACTTCTTACAGCAAAGATGTGAAATTCCTACACATTTGTTAATATTAAAATTTTTAGCATTTGCTTAGCTCAATATTATTCAACCTAGACTATAACTTCGTAGGAGTATAACAAAAGAGTATAAGTTGACCCACCATCATGTATGTTTCATGATGATTGTAGTTTTACCTACCCTAGTTGTACTATTGAATGATGAATTAATCACATTCATACAACTCTCCAATTGGTCCACCATGGTACTATGATATAATTCAACCTCATATACCACCTTAAGGAAGTGGAACTGACGAACCAAAAGCAAATTGGCATTCCTCAAGAGCCACAAGACCCACAAACTAGTCTAGGTGCCCAAGCCCTGAGTTAACTTACCCAACATCCCAGTAACTGTAGATTTTTCCACTATGTTCTGTGCCAATGACCTCGAGATCTGAGCCACTTTTTTATGGCTAGGATCAACCTCTACCCAGAACTTGATGAAACTCTAAAAAAGGATAAACATTAAGGGGACAAGGCCTTTATTTTCTTCAATTTCTATTATTTTTCCTTCATTTTCCTCCTCACATGCAACATGTGGTCTTTCACCTCCGATTCTCCAATTTTTCAATATTTTCACAATTAAAAGGCCAATTATTTCTAGTTTTCCTTTCCAAAGCATTTCCCATTTCCTTTCTGAATCCTTCTTAATTGCGTTTGCCAATTTCCCTTTAGCCATAATAAACCAAATGAACACTCAATATGATGTTTTTCCCAACATTTAGCTTGGAATACGTGTCTCATGACCTTGGTATTATTTTGCCTTTATTAACTTTATTTCATGGATTTTTAACCTAGGGCTATTACAAACCCCTTCCCCTTAGGGGAACACCATCCTCGGTGTTCAATGACACCTACAACCAGCAAAACTGTTGAAAAACAAAACATACTACCCATGGAAAATTATAACTTATCTCAATGTAGTATTTACAATTAACAACCTACTGAAAAGAAATACCATGAAGACAAACAT